>JBCAUA010066060.1:0-25090 GCA_038406235.1 Peronia verruculata
ACATTAGTGAGTGTTCTATTTTTAGCAGCAGGGTACAAACACTCCGGCTGGGATTTCCAGGTTTTTGCTTAGTCGAATATAAGCTATTGGTTGAAATGGAAATCTGGTCACATTAAACCACTTAGTCTTATGTTGACTGCCTGGTTGCAGTCATCAGTACGCATTTTTCAAACTATGGAGTCATTCAGATAACTAAACCATCTCCAATTACATTTCTTTGCAGGCAATCAGGCTATTATGTGACGTCACTGTCACCAGATGCTGGGGTCCTCTGTTTACAATGGTTTGAAAAGAGGAGAAATAAAGAAAAAAAAGAGGAAAATGAAATGAAACAAAAAGGGATCTTGGCAAATCAACCAAAGTATGAGAACCTCAATTCAAAAACCCCACAGCAAACTGTCAGTCAAGAACATGGGACATACAACCACCTTATTCTCTTTGGCCACATCACTGAAATACACAAGCAAAAGTAAAAAATAAGCAGGAAATGGCACAAGACGGTTGCCATGGCAACTTGACAGCAATATTTATATAACCCTAAGGATAAAAGAAAAGAATAAAAAAAAAAATGTGGAAGTTGTTGGACTGGTACAAAACAGGGCTTAGTTGCCATGGAAACATGGCAAACAGTGATGTTTGTTAAATTTCTGGAATGAGACAAAAGAAAAATTTGAAAGTTGAAATCTTCATATTTCCCGCGGCAAACCTTACTGATTTATCCAGTTATCACAAGCAGAATATGCCAGAAGCATGAACAGATTCTTTGGTAAAATCTTCATGCTTATCTGTCTAGTATTTAGTATCGCAGTGACGTTCCAGGCGAAACTAAAGAAAGAGGGGATTACTTGCAGTGGTTCAATAAAAGGGAACAATACAAGGAGTAAAAAAAACTGACATTTTCAACTTAATTCCACTCAAAATTGAAAAACCGATTGATGGGGGAAAAAAATTTTCAAGAGCCATATTTTCAAAAATACTGAATTCAACAATACAACTGGAAAGTGGGTGAAAATAAACTGAAAAATTTACATCCCCATCGATTCCCCTGAGTTCACTATCTCTGAGAACCAAGGATGGCCAGAGTGGGACAGTCCACTTTAACAGTGGTAATGCACACAATAAATGAGTTATGATTGAAAGGTTACCCAATACTGATGGGAATGTCTGTGCTCTGACCCTCCAAGGTATGAAACAGCCTTACCAGAAAATTAATCTATCGTCGCAAGACAGAATTGGATTTTAACTAAGTTACCTTACCACGGGATCATTTGAGCTCTCTAATCATAAGATATATCTCGCGCCCAGGGCAAATGAGTCGCAAGTCATGCCAGGTGAGTTCAAGCCGTTTTTTTACCATATTGTTTTTTTTACTATTTTCTGACTATGATACCAAAATATTTCTTTTATTTTTTCTGATTAAAAAAGGTTAAACTGACAGTTTGTGAAAAAAAAATATAGTATCTTACTTGGAAAGTAATTAAAAATGACCACAACAGCCGCATATCTTCATTGCCCGCGGCAACTTCTGACTCATTTGCTCTGGTCGCAAGACATATGGTACAATATGATAAACTTTATTAGCTCTCAAAAGAAAATTCCATTCAAGGTTGATGACATGTGATATTATACAACTATACATTTACCCTTATATGTCATGGACAAATTGCATATCAGTCTGAAGTACAAATTGATGGTGCTACAACTATCTTCTCCCAAGAAACACCTAACATGTTCTCTGTGTCAGTTTTTCTTATTTTTTTTCAGGTCAATCCCAGTGATGCACTGAATACGAGAATTTCGGCTGTAGAAAGTTTGTCATCCTACAGTTTATGGTCTTTCAATCCAAAACCACACACACAGGAAACAGAAACTGAATAAAAATAAGTGAAGCTTCCGGAATGAAACCAAAGTCTGAGTTCACACATTATGGACCAAAACGAAACAACAACAAAAAACAACAAAAAAAAAAAAAAAAAACACACACACACACACAAAAAAAAACAGAAAAAAAAAGGATTTTATGACAGATTAAGAGTTGAAATTGATGGTAAAAGCATCAAAAAAGGTCAGAAAATGTGAAACTGGAGTACCCAGAATACCAATGTGATCTCTTTTTTCAAGATGAATTTTCTCAAAAACAGACTTGAATATTTTTCATCCCTGGGTTTTCAATGGAACTAGGAGGATGGAAAAGACAGAAAGAAAGACAGACAAGACTAGACAACAAGAACCATCAGCAAGAGCAAGATCAGGTCAACATCGTTCAATGTGAAGCCCCTCTAGTAACAATACAGCGACGTATAGTGTTTGGGTAAAATGCAGATATATTTACAGCATTATTGGCAATAAACCAGCATGCTTCATCATATTTCTCTCTACATCCTGAAGTGGACAAAGGGATCAAAACCTTTGTTATACCTCCAGCCACAAGGAATACAAAACTATACTAATAACTATGACTTTTAGTACAGACATAAAAAAAAAAAAAAACTTTTTTTCTTTCTACAGCTAAACCAAATTCACACTTTGATTACTCAGACTTTTGAGCAAAGCATTTTCAGAACCAGGTTCGTTCAATACATGCAAAAAATAGAGTGACTGACACAATTTTGCAATTCCAAACACTAAGAAAGAAAAAAAGAAAAGAAGGAGAAGAAATAAACACAGTTGGTGCAGACCACAGCGCTATTCCAACTAAGGATCTACTGCCTGTTTCCTCCATGCAACTACAGGACAACCATGATCATGATGAAGAGGAGTCAATTTGACTTGAAAATTTAGCATTCACTTTTAACATCAAGATGAAGTTGTTTATACACGTTTTTTTTTTTTTAAATCATTTGATTAGTTGCTGGCTGGACAGTCTTTTTCTATTTAATAAAATGATCATGATGATCTCTGTGACACCAAGTGAGAAAAAAATCTGTTCACAATCAGCCCTTTGTGCCAATACTACAAAACTGGCCAGAATAGCCTTTGTCTTTTCTCCCATCTAGGCTGCCTCCCTCGCTAGTTTTCCCCATTTAACTGGGGACTGTATTAGAAAAAAACCATTATATCCTGCAGAGAGGAAAGAAATGTGGTCTTCGACGCTGCTCAAAATAGTCTTTTTAATCCAGATTTGACTTACTGCCCACTCTACATCTCCCCATGCATCCATAGCACCACACTACAGGAACAATATATGTCAGATGTCAGGGTGATACGAGTCAGATGTTACAGGAAGTATCACTGAGAAAATAGGATTTCACTGATCCTGGGATCGCAGCAGTTAACCCTGAATGTGAAGAATGTGAATATCTTGGCACAGAAGAGTCTTAGCTACATCACTTTCTCAGCAACATCATGTACACCCGTTTCTCTTTTCATGAGTAATTTGACAATTGACTCATTTCACATGGTCATGTGACATGTACATAACGAGAAAAGGCGTGTCCTGAATTTGATCCCGCAGGACCACTAAAAGCCAATAGAAATAATTTGCCTTTGATTCTAACCGGCACCAGCGTGTAGACCTACTGGAGCATTCATGCAAAGTGTGGAGATGTACTGACCTGGGGAAGGGGTGTTGGGATCGTTCTGTAGCATGTTGCTGTACATGTTGAGCACCACAATGAGGCAGCAGAGGATGATGGGCCCAATGATGGCACCTTCCAAACCCATGAACAACATACCCCCGGCAATGGCCAGACCTGTCACGTAGGGATGACTCCTGCAGAAACAAAGAAACAAGGCACACCCAATAAGAAAATAATCATTCCTCTGTTGAGGCTGCAACCTGCTCCACACTAATCTTCCACAGTCCATCACAGCATTTAACACAAAAGAAGCACCATGATAATATTAGCAGAAGTGAAATCTGAATTGCAACAAGATATCATGAAATCAGTTGTAAGAACTACAAATCGTTTGTTGTTAGGAGTTGGTATTTATTTTTTCAAAAGGCGTGTTTGTGATTGTGCTACTTTTCTGTATAATGGATCATTTCCACCATACTGGGTTGCAGAGGGTCTAACTCTTGAAAATCCAACGAATACCAAGAAAGCCCTTATTAGGCACACTGTTTTCTTCCTCAACACTGTACCCATTACTAATCCATCTTCAATGTCACCGCAATTATAACTATTTATTCCTACACCAATATAACCTGTATGGATTTCTGAAGATGTAAGTCTAATTATAATAAGTTCAATCATAACTACAAATGAAAAAAAAAAAAAAACAATTACAATAGTATATCACAACTGAACAGACCAGAAAATGTGCTACAAACCAGAAATCTTTGTAACTGACAATGTATCACATTTACTTAAGATGCACAACCAAATATCCATTATATAGATTGAATATAAAATGTCTCCCATCCTGGTGAAATCAGTTGCATGTCAGTAGGGGTTTTGATATGAGATTTGAATTTTACCAAACTTGGGTCACAGAAGTAAACCCTGAAAGTGAATAATCTTGCTACAGAAACGGCGCATATCATTAATTTTCTCACACACAATACTCTCATGTATCTTCCCACAGACAGCAAACAATTCTAGACATGAAATATTTGACATAGATTGATGTCATCTCACTGAATGCAAGTAAATCAGAACAACTGTAATATCAATCGCAGGAGTCAGGTCTGACCAAAATAGATATGTCTTGCGCCCAGGGCAAATGAGTCGCAAGTTGCGCCAGGTGAGTTCAAGTCACAGCCGTTTTTCACTGTTTTTCACTATTTTCCGAAAATGATACCGAAATATTTCTTTTTTTTATAGATTAAAAAAAAAAGTTAAATTGATGTTTTGTGAAAAAAAAAATTTAGTATCTTACTTGGAAAGTAGTTAAAAACGACCAAAAACAGCTGCATATCTTCGTTGCCCAGGGCAACTTCCGACTCATTTGCCCTGGTCACAAGACATAGTGAGTGGCATGATGAATTTTGCCACGTGCTGCAATCAGATATATCCATCCAACTTTATTCAAAGGCAAAAGTAAACATTTTATGAAACCTGTTCACAGGTACGTATAGGGAAAGAAACATCATGTGCCATTTCAGTCCAGATTTAAGTCAAGATTGCTGTTGATTTTCTTTTTTCAATTTGTTCTGCTGTAAAAGTTGTTATCTTGACACATGGCTGATTTCATCATGTCACTAATGATGTGTTCTTATCCATCAAATACCAAAAACTCACCCATCAATCTCTCGGTAAATGGCCGTGTCTACAACGTAGGCTGGCATCATGTGGGCCAAGAACAGCAACAGGGCATTAAGACCTTGACCTTGCACTAGCCACAGTTCGATGACCGCAGGCAGGGCAGCCCAGTAGGGGCCCAAGAATGGGATGGCAGCAAAACAGGCAGCAAGAGCTGGGCAGAGAAAAGTTGCAATTCTCAGGACTACAATCTAACAGTGTGCACACAATGATTTGAGAACCATACAATATAAAGTTATCCATCACTTCTAGACATCATAAATTAATGCACATCAGCTCAGACTATTGTATATTCTATCATAGATTTCCAGTTTGTGGAAGCCTGGCGAACTATTGTGTGTAGCTAAGACTCATCAACACAAGAAAATTCCACAGCTGAAACTGATATTCTTTGCAAAGAATCAAATAGGTCAAAAAAATAAATAAATAAATAAACAAGGTTGGCAAGGACAACATATGATTTTTTTTTTCCCTGCTTGCAGTCAACCAAAGCAATGACAGACATACCTCAGCTGCTGGAACATTGTGATCTTACCTGTCCTGACAGGTCAGTGCCTACCTGAGGGAATGAAGACAATGTCCAGACCAAAGATCAGATGAACCAGCCAGGTGTAGAGTCCATAGAAAGTAGCCATTTTCAGAGATGCCATAAACACACCACTGGAAACAAAAGAAATAAAATATAATATGACCTTGCTCTGAAACAGCAACACCTTTCATTATAAGTGCAATTTTAGGACCTTGTATAGTTAAAGTTCATGATCTAAAAGCACTGTTGATTGCTACAAACATTTATTGACATATATGTCAAAATCCAACACTATCATAAGCTGCAAGATAAGCTTTTAAGGATCAAATACAGAACAGAGGAGATTTTATACCAAAACTGGTTTTGTTAACATAGCAGGATTCTTTGTCCTACAACTCAACACGATCCAGGGTGGGGAACTCTTTATTTCTGAAAACCCTCTTTTACCTTTATATTGGCTATTTTCTCACATTACTGAGAGATGAGGACTTTCCCAAGATATCTATATTTACTTAACCCTTCAACCACAAAGATCATAACACTAGAAATTTGTAGAATTATTTCAAACTCCAAGATCTGCAACCAGTTTTGCTATTGAATTTGCATTACTGGAAATAGTGTTTGAACAAAAGAAGCTACAGAATCTGGCATTTATGACTGGATTAATAACAGACACTCCTTTGAAAATTCCCAAAATTAAGGACTTTCAAAGGGCTTTTTTATAGGCCAAGGTCAGCAGTGAAAGCCAAAATCAACATTTTTGAGTTGAACACTCTTTTAATACTATAAACATGTTAGAAGTGTGTTCCTCATTTACTCTAGGGTAGTTTTTTGTGTAAAATCTTCATGGTTGCCATGGAAATGCATGAAAACAGCCTCTATTATGAATTATTCCCGTACTTTTCAACCCATATTTCTCATAAGCCATCAGTAACAAAACCACCAAATTTTGCAGAAACATTCTTTCACACAATATAAAGATTTTGTCTGATCATTTTTTTGATATTTTGTAAAATATATTCATTGCTAATTTTTAACAATCCCACTATATATATATACAAATTGTCACATTTTTTAAGAAGAAGAAAAAAAAATGTAGAAAAAAACTTTCTCGAATTTCGGAAAAAAAAAAACAGTTAAAAAAATCTTTATCTTACGTTGCTGCAATCCTTCCTGTAGGTTCCAAATTAATCCCATGGACAGATTTTACAAAATCTGGGTTTTATTGCAAATAAAAGGAAATTTTTAGTAAATCGCAAGTTTCTAAAAGTAAAGAAAGTTCAGTCTCTTTTCCCACGATGATGTCTGTCTGAGGTGATTATTCCTTCGGAATCCACCAAGAACACAGCTCTCCCTTCTGGCTCTTGCTTTCTTCCTAATAACCTGCCTCTTGGTCTGTTTTTCCAACACTAACAACATGAAGACACTAAACGGCATAACATTCAGCACCATATAGTTCACACGTGGAAATGACTTTGAACTGTGTTAGTTGCACACATTGAGCCAGTCAATCTTTGGTTGGCGGCCACTGCGAGTACACAGGTCATGAGTGATGCTTCCATATATGGGAGTATAGTACGATAAAGGGAGAATGGGAACATGTAAGTTTCTCATGACTCTATGAAAATGAATGAGTGTCTGGGCATGGAAAATTACGTTGAAGGAGGGAAAGGTTACCACTGGCTAAGAGCAAAGGGGTTAAATTTTTTATCGATACTAAATTTAAAGGGTTCTAGCCAATGCAAAGTTGTTGTCTGGGCTGTGATATGAGGGCATTTTGATAAAAAAAATGAACAATTATGCATTTTCCTCGCAGTGCAACAATGGTAATTTTAGGTTCTCAAAATCAGCTTTAAACCCAAATATGCAGTCCATGCTATCAATAAGAGGACAAAGAATAAAAATATCGCTAGAATGCAAAATAGTCAATTTCGACCCTCAGCATCGATTTTCACTGCCAACCTTGATGTTAATGACTTTATGGTCTCTTATGTGGACCATAAAAAGCCAAGAATTGCCAAATATTTATCTACTGTTGCCCTTGATGCATTCAGAGACATTTAAAACATCTTCTAGGTTTATACGAAGGGATTCTAGAAGATTTTTAAAAGTCTTAATCTTTTGACTTTTGAATCAATAAATTATAAGCTCTACTCATTGGCTAGACATATCACAGTAATATTTTTTTTTCCAGCATAATGTGACCAATAAAAGATCACTATGAAAGATAAGTATCTGTCAAATTCGTGGTATGAACAGAGCTAAAAAGTAGTTCTTTATAAACGGTAAAATATGATTGTAACACTGTGTTTCAATGTTGGGAACACCAATGTTACTATGCTACGCCACAAATCACTGAGACCCACTAACCTGATGGCATGTTCCACAGCTGAACCAAACTTGCTGCCGGTGGAGCCAGGACTGAGGTTGGAGAAGAGCTCCGCCGGCTTGTACATGTCTCCACTGGAGGCCAGCAGGTAGAAGAGGGTGGTAAGGAAAATGATCTGTGTGCAGGACAAACAAACAGACAGAGGATGAGAAAGATAACTATATGAATCATCACTCAACACAGGATTATTACTGTTAGTATTCACAGTCACAGTGTTAGTTATTGTTACTATCATTCAGTTCAAATCTTCTATAGCTAGTACTGAACCAAAATGTCTTATATGTTCATTTCAAAATATTTCTTAATATGAATGTAGCAGTTTTATTCGAAAAAAGTAGGAGTATCTCAGATTAAAATGCATGTCCAGTTTGATGAGAAGAAATTTTGGGGTGGAAATTTAGCATTTGGAAATGGTACCTGGACATAAGCATCTGTGCCTACTCTTCATTTGAAGTTTAACACCAAGGATGCATACACTTGTAACTTATGAATACATATTCATCCTTATTCAGGAAGGCTAAATGTCAGGCTTTCCTACTCAAGAAGTCTAGGTATCACTAAGTTGCTGGGAAAAAAAAGCAAGCAGGTTTTATATCTTTCACATCGCCTTCGAAGGTTTGATCCCATGCCATATTTGTCAAGAAGCATATGCCTATCCCACTGCTCCTTCCCTGTGATGCACAGAAGACACAAACAAAAAAAGCTAATACAGGCTGACCTGCAAACTATCAATCAACTTTGCTTTTTCTAAGGTAGAAGCACTTTCTTTACTAAACATTGGGAACTTGAATCTGCAGAATATCAACATGTTTTGTCTTGTGTCCCCTTTCTTCTGACCTGTCATTATCTGTCATGGGTCGGCATCACCAGATGCGGTGTTGGCTGCTACAGGCAATGACAGAGGCTGGGTAATTCTTCTGTGTTTTTTTTTCAATCTTTACTAGCTCTACCGACTTCTTCTTTTTGTCTCTTTTTTGAGATTTCCCGATACTGACATTATATTCACTTTCATTTTAAGTAAATATGATATGAAATTGATACGAACGCACACAACACACACTCAATTATGTACTTACACTGAGACACACAAACATACACTACCATTCAGTCCCAAGCCTGAAGCATTCTATAGGATGATAGTATGGGTGTATCTTTACATCTTCCAGTGCCAGAGCTTTTTCAGAAAGAATTATTTGCTACCAACTGAGACAATGTATACCACATTTAACCCCTTCACTGCTGTGTTGACATACAGTGTACATCCAAATATGACTGGGGTCGGATGCTCTTCTGACATATAACATACATCACCGTGAAGCATATTATGATCCACATTGCATGTCAAGAGAGCAGTGCACGGGTTCTTAATTCGACAGAAATAAAATTGCAATATAGTCCCCAGGAGATTCTGCTCATTTTGCGAAGTTTTCTTAGCACTGAGTGAGGAAATATGCATAGCAGTGAAGGAGTTAAAGGGAAACAAATGTGGACTCATGGAAAAGAACAACAAATGTCCAGTTTTCACTAATTTCATACGTTTGGACCAGAGTCTTCACTAACCCACCCTAAAAAAGCCCCAAAGGAACAGCCACTGTTGTCAGAAGCAATGGTTTGAATCAATAACTCCACCATACACAAAATATAGAAGTCTTATAAACACACATTCAGCTCTCTCCTATGTGTAAAACGTGGATATATGTGGTTCTTCCCTTTTGCTCTTCAAATACATACGAAGACAACTTACGGCTGAGATAACAAAGTTGAGAATGGCCGTTCCCCCGCCAAGTACAGCCGACAGGATGGAAGTGATGACAGTAAAAAACAAATTCATGTTGCTTTTCAAGACAGTCCAGACTGACTCCAGCACCTGGGAACAGATAGAATACAGATATGATGAAATCGTATGAAAAAGAAATCAGGGGCTTACCAAACTATGGCGACTACAGATATCACAATGTTTTCAATAATAAAGAGTGACTTTTTAAAGCATTTTTTTTTTTCACGAATCTTCCTCTGTCAATTTAAAAATGTATTTCAGAAATGAATTTACTGAAATGTGTTGAGTAGAGGTCCACGTGCTGCTGTGAAGTGACATGATCTAAATTATTTGGATTAGCAAAAGAAAATAAATTTCTCACTAAATTAGCTGTGACAGGAGGTCACTGCCAGTGACTAAAATTACCCCTTCTTCAACTTCTACTTCAGCTAAAACAAAGATTTTGTCACCAATACACAGGGAAAAGAGAAACCTTCATGGTAATATTTATAGCTCTAGTTAGAAAAAAAAAAATTGACCAGAGCCTGATTTTGTGTCCCGTCTCATGAGGTCACAAATTTTTCCATCACAACTATAACTATGCATATACCTGACACAAAGTGCTATCAAATTTGTTGAAGACTTGGCACTGACACAAAAAAGATATTTTTTTTTCTCTTAAATTCAATTATTCAGTATAACAGATCAGTAGGACAATAGAGCAAAAAGAGGTAAAACACTGGGCTTCCACTGATGGTTTAAGTGATGGCAGTAATGACTTTCATTTGTTACA
Organism: Peronia verruculata; assembly: GCA_038406235.1. Lineage (NCBI taxonomy): Eukaryota > Metazoa > Mollusca > Gastropoda > Systellommatophora > Onchidiidae > Peronia > Peronia verruculata. Next base: position 10,672 of record JBCAUA010066060.1, read on the forward strand.
TACTGTTTTTAGGACCCATATATCTGAACAACCCCCCCCCCCCCCAAAAAAAAAGACAAAAAAAAACACTGCTAAAATCAACCTGAGCACAACACTGGTAAAATAAGGCAAATTCTCAATGGTGAACTCTACTTTCTATAGCTCAACAATTTCAATGTCTGATCTCAGCTCTTCTCAATTTGTAACCAAAATTTATAAAAAAAAAAAAAAAAATTAAACCCTGATCATATCAAACAGTAAGACAGCATTTGCTATTTACAAGAACACGGAAAGGGATGATAATCCCATGATTACATGATTCAGTATAGTGTTGTTAAAAAACAAACAAAAAATTTTGTTTAAAAACCTGTTCCTTTTACAGAGAGAACAAATATCAGTTCAAAAATTGATTCATGCAATATCAGGGGGGTAAAACACACACACAAATTCAAAGGAAAGTTTGAAAACCAGACAGAAAAATGCTTTATATCAATCTTGAGCGAGATGATAAAATGCACTCGTTTCACGAAGTGGCTAAAGGAATTATTCACTGACAATATAAAAAATTTTTTTTAAAATTTACTGCGGCTTTAGTAATCAAAAACCTTTTATAATAGAAAAAGAAGATGTAATTCTATGTAATTCTATCTCAGATTTATCTTTTTAAAAAACTCACCTTGCTAAATTTGGCTATCACTCAGACACCACCTTATATTTCAACAATATTCCTATAAAATGAATCAGCCCTGTGGAATGGATATCCTCCTAAGTCAACCAAACTTACATGGGCTTGATTATTTCTCTTTCTCATAGAGAACAAGATTTAATTACAGTAATCCCTCATTTCTCTGCCTTCAGTTATTCATCGTGCGATGTTATTCACACATGATGCATTACTTGTCTTTCTGCCAGATAAATCTATATTTGGCGCGGCTGGCACAAAAGACAGCTAGTCAGTGAGTTCAGTATACATAACTATAACTGCACAGCACAGTACAATACTGTACACTTATGAACAGTATTGTACTGCACTGTAGAACCACAGTATTGTTAATTTTACTATTTTCAATTACTTTATCATTATTATTAATATGATGATTATTTACTGCAGTAATATTATTATTGTTGTTGTACTAGGGTTATTTATGTACAGTTGGGTGGTAAGGTTGCATTATCCATCTTTTGACGATACCATTCCAGGTCTTGGCTACAATGCGCCAGATAAATGAGGAATTACTGTATTTACATTTTATAGCTGTTCAAAATCCAACAATTTCAAATATAATTATATCTTCTGATACCCAGTTTTGTCTCTTTTTGAACAAGCTGCAGTAGCATTTGACAATAACTTCTCAAACTTCAATAGTAATAATCACTGTGGCAAAGCATTAGATTCCATCAACCTTACATATACTGTGACTGAAATATCAAGTTGGAAAAAAAGAAAACCCCCATCAAACATGGGGCAGCTCAGAGCATAACTCCAGTCAGTCAAATCTGTTTAGCATGCATAAGATTCACTATGTGATCAATAAACATGCCAAGTGAAATCTGTCCTGTTCCAAGACCTATAGCCTTGCCATGAAATGTCAATGGTTCACAAATGATATAACTCACACTAAAATGTCACGTAACCATCAAGGGTATGATTATTACTAAAATGTGCACAATTCAGAAATGATACCATCATCACTGAAATGGCAGTCATGCATTACCAATCTCATAATCCCCGACTTGTCAGACACTGGTCAAGGATACTAAGTTTTATCATCAGTATTGAAAAGTCAGTCAATCATCACTTGTATAACAATTGTCTTGCACCCAGGGCAAACGAGTCACAAGTCGCGCCAGGTGAGTTCAAGTCACAGCCGTTTTTTACTGTTTTTCACTATTGTCCAATTATGACACCAAAATATTTCTTTGTTTTTTTTTCAGATTTAAAAAAAAAAAAAAAGGTTAAATTGACATTTAGTGAAAAAAAAAAAAATTAGTATCTTAGTTGGATAGTAGTTAAAAACGACCCAAAACAGCCATATATCTTCATTGCCCAGGGCAACTTCTGACTCATTTGCCCTGGTTGCAAGACAATTATGAAATCACGTCGCTCAACTCAGGTATGACTATCATCAAATGCCATTAATCATATGTCTTGTGACCAGGGCTAAATGAGTCGGAAGTCGCACTGGACAAAGAAGATATGCGGTTGTTTTTTTGTCGTATTTAACTACTTTCTGACAAAGTAAATTTTTGTTTGTTTTCACAAAACGACAAGTGAACCTTTTTTTTTTTTTAATATGAAAAAATGAAATATTTTGGTATCATAGTCAGAAAAAAGTAAAAAACGGCTGTGACCTGAACTCACCCAGCACGACTTGCAACTCATTTGACCTGGGTGCAAGACATGTAGTTTCACATTTACTACAGATTTGTCTCATGATTTTGTCAAAAACGGTTCTGAAATGTTACAATCATATACTAATACACTTCGTAATTGTCAGATGCATTCAATCTGGGGTTATGCATGCAAGGAATCAGCTCTCAGTAACAGTTGAAACAATCGGCGGAAAAAATTATAAACTTAAATTCTCTTCAGTCTAGAATGGAAACCACATGTCTCGCAGCCATTCAAAATGAGATGTACCTCAATTTTGCACCAAATGGGGTTTTGGTATCATGAGAAAGCTTATTCCATCCCCTTTTAGATGTGAAATAAGTTCTGAGTTAGCTTTATACTAGCCAGAGATATTACAGTTTAAAGAGACAAGGGGGAACCCCCCCAGCAATGACCGAAATTCCAAGAAAATGAAGTTTAAATGAACAGTCGAATGCATTAATCTGCATGTCTGTCTCACAAAAACCCAGTTTAATGAAATAATATTTATAAATCAAAGGTAAGTCCGACACTGTTTTGTTCAGAAATCAATGCACTTTCAATTTCTGCCACAAAAAAAAAATCGATGTCTGACCCTTCTCATCACATTCAAAACCCGATTTCATGGTTCTAACCAAGCGACTTACGTCTCGTTTCAACTGGCTGCGAGACACATATTCTATCCAGGTTTACGCATGCCAGGGTTAACTCTTGAAAAACAAAACAATTGAAAAAACTGGTTGAAAAATCAAGATCACATTCTCCCAAGTCATGGCCTCCCGTGTATGGTCAGGTTAATCCCTTGCTGAACTTTTATACTGCAGATCGCCTCACCCTTAAGAATCATCTCAAATCTTGTTCAAGACATCAAAAACTTACTTTCCTTCATGAATTACTAGCGGCTTCATTTCCAATCATTAAAAAAAAAAAATAAAATATGTCAGTGTCTGGCTGTCCAACGAAGGTTATGCAGTGTTGTGGGGTAGAACCATATGAAAACTATGTATTATCAGAATTTGCAGGTGTCCACTTCTGCAATCGAAGAGTCACAGGCTGTTCAAACAGCAAATGTACATTCAGAAACTGTCCACACTTTTGTGTCAGGCAGTCACAACACTAAGAATTAAAGCTAGTCAAAAATACCAAACTTTACTCTCTTTGATCAAATGTTCAGGGAAGGTCAAGGACGTGGATCACAGATGAACAGTTAAGACAGGAAGAACATTAGATGAAAAGAACGCTTCTCATTCTCGTAACTGAATAAGTGAAAGCAAGGAGATAGGATCTGCAAGATTTGGAAGCTATTCTGTTAATTAGCTCTGTAATACAGCTAGAAATTGCTACTGTGCTGAGAGTCAAATTTTTTTAGGGATATCTACAGCAAAGAACTAGTGACTAGAACATTACCTGGCCCACTTGTGCCCCGACACTTTGAAACTTCTATTGTTGTGTTTAGTTTTGTTACACACAGACACGGTGTAAATGGGTGGGGAGAGACACAAAAAAATGTACAGGGAAGAATTATTTCACATTTGGTGCATTGTATAATACAAACAAATTCTATGACACAAAACAAAAAAAATACAAAACAAAAAAACACGAATCAATTAAACATTTCAACCTAGAAGTGTCCAAGAAATGATGTCCTCCGAGGCTTGGCGTATCATACATTGCATCAGAACGATTTCCCAAATAATTTCCTAATCATTCACAAGGTAACTGTCCTATAGTTCCATCCACCTGTCATTCCTTGAATGCTAATAATTACTATCCCTTTGGAGTCAATGGCACTCTAGCTGTTACAAATGACACGTTTTGGATTTTAAAAAAAAAAAAAAAAATCCAGCAGTGTTTCATTACTGGAATGAGTGTTCATTTAAAAATGTTCTACTGATTTAGATCAACACCTTTATTCCAACTTTATTTCAAGCCTTTTGTCATAATAGTATACAAAGTATACATAAAATTTGAACACAGAATTTCTGGCAAATTGTTGATAATTCCATGAAACCCTACTTTTCAATATAAATCAACCATATCAATTGAGAAATACTCAATAAACCAACATGAGCAACAAAATGACAGATCAATATCACTGCTCAGAAATAATTTACATTATCACAAACTCAAATGATACACAATCATTGGGATCTCGGTCTTGCGTCCCAGCCACACCAGCTGATATGCTCCACAAACAAAAAGGTTGTAAATTCATACAACTTCTTCATACAATGAGGGACATATTAATTATCTTGCATTATTTTTTTTTATACATATTTGCCATTAAACTCTCCCACTCAATGGAGATAGTTATCTCAAGTTATCTCGCCCCAACGGAGCTGCTCTCCACACATGACCACATATCAGTGGAAAAGGACGTGTGCTTACTTTGCTTCAGTGAAAAAGTTATTTAGTTACAACTCTTCTGTACCAAGAGGGTCATAATCTCAGTCAATTCCAGCCATCCCTAATCAGCAAAATCCTAATATTTCAACCCCCACCCCTCCCAATGACACCCCATTCATTTCATCTAGTCATGCAACATTACAACTTGTTCAAAATTAAATCCTTGTATCAATGATTAACAACTAGGATATCACTGGTTCTGTCACATGGGACCAGCATGTCAAAATTTGAATTTTCACTTTTGGCCCTGTCTTCATGCTTGTAGTTGAATTTCTATGGTCTGTAAACAACCGTGTCAAAAAATCCATTACTGTAAGTAATAAACATTACAAATCATCTAATTTATCAACTTGACGTATCTCAAAACTAAGCACTTCCCCTGTTCCTCCATATGCGACAGAAATGACGATTTTACATAGTATTCCAACAGTGATGAGCAAACTATAAAGGACTTACCGACATAAACATGCCCAGGTTTTCCTTGACAAACTCAACTGCAGCCGAGATGTGCAGCATGTTTTTGGCTTGCGCCAATGTCTGCCACAGCGTCCCCATACTTGATACCTGCTGCAGTTTGGTGGTCGCACTGGAAGTGGCATTGGCCTGGGGTCAGGGGTGACAAAGAACACAACATTCAACATACAACAGTGAAACCCTCATGCAAAAGAGAGCATTCAATGATTTACAATAGTAAACATTTGTGTTTTACTTATCTGACACCACTCATAAAAGTTGAGAATGCTTCACTGTCAGATATTTTAGGAGTCAAAAATAATTTATTATTATTACTACGAATCATACACGGTTTTTGCCACTGTAGGAAGATTACTAAACCATATCAAATGCTAACTGATATGTTTGCTGTATAAAGGCCATAATACTTTTGAAGTCCAAGTGAAGACTAGCAGTACAAATGGTACTAAGTGATCAGATTCAAATTTTGCGGAAAACTGAGTATTTGATTACAATTACTATGTTTTGGGACCAATGAAACTAGGCTTTGGACCTTCTTTTTTGGGTACTTCACTTCCCCTTATAGAACAACCGAGGACTAGACAACATAAAACTCTTGCCGTGCTGAGGCCATGATACTTTGTACTGTAAACATTCTGATGAGTTGAGATCTTGAACAACCTATACATACCGTCCCCTGATCCTTAGACAACATGGATTCGTACAGCTTGTCCCAGACATCCAATACTTGATTGATGATGTTCTCTGTCTCCTCCGAAGACTGGTCTACTGGCAGAAAGTCCTTGACCTATCAAACAGAATAACAGTCCCTTGACTGCACTGGTAACCATAATGTCTCTCACAATCCTCATGAGTACAAAATTAAAAGTGTGCTCAACAGTGCATCTGTCTCTGATCCACTTCAGTCTCCTTTCATACTTTTGAGTACAAGAATTCATGTTTACTTTGATGATGGGAGTGGTACAATAAAAAATTAGATGGCGCTGAGACTGAAAGAGTGGAGAAACACACCATGCCTGTACACTAAATTCAAATGTAACAGATACCGTCATGAAGTTTTTCATTTCCTTAGATGGCTGGACAACTAGCAGGAAGTCTTTTACCTGGCAACCAGTCACAGCTTTCATTCAATTGCTAACTGGCAGGTGTCTTACAATCCATTATTTTCAGATAATACACATATCCGTGACCCACAACTCCAAATATTGCACTTTTCTATAATAACTTTCAGTCTGCAAAAACACTGTGAATTGCAGCACTTTGCTATGCCCCACTAATGCAAAAAAAAAAAAAAAAAGCCATGGTTTGTCTGGCATTATTCCAAGCATAATGAAGTCAAGAAATAACAGTTGATAAAAATCAGGCATGACAGCAGAACAGACTTCTGGATAGACTGAGTCATTTAGAGAAACCAGAAATAAAGTTTGGGGAAGTCATTTAAACACTCCTCTGACACTGAAGAGCTAAGTAAGACTGAGTCATTCCCTAGACCTGATATCAGGATTTAACCATCCAAAAAACAACAGGTCCTACCTGCACAATGCTCTAAGATATCATTCATATAAGTACTGTTATTTAAATTCTTTCCAACAAATTGCCAAAAATTTACAAGAAAGGCAAAAGAAAAATTCAAATCTAGCGTCTGTCATGAATACTGACAATTCATGTGGTCATAGCTGTATATTATCTCCCTCAAGACATGACAATAGGCTGAGTACAGAACTAGGGTTGAATAGTCTGAGCTACATGCAACTTGCTGCAATTGTCTTCTATCAAAATGCAAGAAAGCAGCAACTATGTCGGAACATGGATACCTTGGATGCGATAAAGTTTCGGCCATGCTCATGAGTCTTGTGCAGAACCTGATCCATTGTCTTCCTCATCATATCAGCATTGGGCATCCACCTGTTTCAGAGCACCAGTATTTGTAATAGCATAAATACAAACAACCTAGGTGAGCATTTCATAGCACTAGTTTGGCTTTGGCAAATCTAATTTCATATCCAAGATGACACAGAAAGAATTCTTTACATAAATAATATAAGAAGGAATAAAATCAGATAAGATAAATTTTAACTATCCAACGCATGGTTGTGACACAAAAAAAAAAAAAAAACACTCACAATAAAGTCTACAATTGACTTTTCAGCCTGGTTCAAAAAAGTAGCAAAACAGAACACTTTATTATTAATACAATGACTTGAGTTTCTCTAGTCCCCCAAAGATTTTCCTGTAGTCAATGTGCCATATCTAACTGCAATTTCAAATCGTACAATCATACTGAATCGATAACATGCATGACCTGAAGGTGTAAAGCTTGGAAAATAAAAGGTGTGAGAAGTGAAATTTGTGACAGACAAAAGCTAAGGAAACCTATAAAAAGCAGAAGCAGAAATAAACAAAACAAATTAAAGCTTGTGACTTACTGGGAAAATTCCGAGTTGACAGTTTTGTTTAAGATGTTCTGTGTCGAGGTGACCATATACATGCTTTCCCTCTGGATCTGATGACAAAAAAAAATAACAGGTCAGTGCGTTGGTCGCTTGACTGCCAGATTTGAAACCTTTAGAATATCGAGATATTATTTCAAGTTCTTATATCTGGTCAGTGAATTACTGGTATAACGAACATGTTTCACCATCCATTTGAATGTTTCACTTTCAGAGGGCAAAAACAAAGAGACTGCACTGAATCCAGGACAGAAAATAAGCCAAAGGGATGATACCAATTTAAAAAATCAGTGTATTATTGAGCACCAGAGACATGCACACTGAGCTGGCAAATGTACAATTTGTGTGTAGAGAATGACAACCTGAGCATTTAAATTCAATGTTACAGGACAATACAGCTTCCTTTGCCTATTCCTATCTGTCAGAGGAAAACAAAAACACTCAGATATCAAAACTGTCAAAGCAATGGAGTAGCAGTTTTTTTTGTTTTTTTTTAAGAAGATAGAAAATTATTTTATTTCAGATTCAACACTGTATTTCATGCAAAATAATTTTTTAAAATCTATTCCCATTACTGTCATTACTCTCTAATGTGGAAAAATGTGTGTTATAGTGAGTTAAGCACAGGTTGTTTAAATCTAATCTGGGAGTTTTGTATCAGAAAATCACAGAAAAATACTGACTGCGATACTTTACTAAGGTCACACGCTTTTCTGAGTGTATTTTTTATGGCAGCTAACATACAAGCACTAGAGTGGAATCTGGTATAACTGTAGATGGATGTCAGCATGAAGTATTTTATAGTTAATGGGCAGATTATTTATCATGGTATAATCCGCTAATGACATACTAGAAAACAAATGGACCACCTCTCTGGCAAACGTGTGCACATGGGAGTTTTCACACAGTACACATGAACTATTCACTCCAAATCCTCTTGTTCTATGTGCCTACTATCGGCAATAAAAGATAGATGTAGTTGAGTTACTTTCAAATAAATAAGAGCTCAAACAGACCCTGCCGTGCCTTCATGAAAGGGTGCTAAGTTGGCCATCATTTCACAGGCTGGAATATCTTACACGTCAACTGATATACCAAAGTCACAAAGCATGATGAAAAGCATGATGAATTCATAAATTGAAAGCAATGTATGGGAGTCCTAGGCTCATAATGTTATGGATGACCCGATCTTACAACCAGTCACATTCTCCACAGCTGACATACTCCCCTCTCCATTGACATGTTATTTCAGAGCAGCATGACATTCATCCATTACCTGGACAGCTCCAATCACAGTGAAGACAAACGTCCCCACCAGCAGCATCAAAATGAGCAGGATACTCGTCGCTTGGTCTAAACCTTGCTCTAAAATCGAAATAATCTGAAAAATACAAAATAATAATAATAATAATAATAATAACAATAATAAAATTATCAAAAAAATAAAGTTATTCTGAGTAAACTGATACCCCTAGAAGAGCAAACATATTGTAAGTTTCGAAATAGATGTGGTTGTCATACACAGCAAATCTAACGTTCCATTATTTCGTCACAAATCCATTACATTGTTTTAAGTGAATTTCCATGACCAAAGTTATGTCTGTCTAAAACTAGTTTGCAAAATGCTAAAATGGACAAAAGCATTAGGATAGGAAAGGTGCTATAAAAGCTGAAAACAATATCATGGAAAATCAACAAAAACAAATTAGCCATAACACCTGGCAATATAAGTTCATATGATTTTTCATTGACTACACTTAAACTCCTTGACAACCCATGACAATTTAGAATAGAAAATCTCCAATTTTCTCGCTTTCATACTCCATAGTCAAAGAATTATTATTAAATATAATTTGCCGGGTGTGTTAACTGTTCTGGTTCCAATAACATCACAACCATTCGGAAATACCTTTTTCGTTTCTCCCATTAAATTTGAGAAATCGAACTTAGGCAGATACAAACAAACAGTTTTATAATAAAATGGTCATTGACTGACGTACGTAAACTTCAATTCTGACCTTTTGATCTCCTTGCAACATCACACTTCCCAGGCCTCGCAGACAGCGCGGCATCAAAACATCTCGTCTTGCTGTCAACCACTGCATCCCCGCTTCCTTGGCATTGGTCACAGACTTGTGAAAGACACCCTGTGGGCTGAACTGTTGGCCTGCATTCCCATACAAACACAGCAAATAGTTACTGACGAAGCCAATGTTTTTAACGTCACTGACACATGAACCTGGGCATCACCACTACATTACAAGAGTCTTCCAGAAGTCAACAGCACATGTATAACCAAGAGACAATGCCACTGCGTCTCTTTCTTTGCTGAATCAAAGGTTTTTTTCTCAAGCTAGCATTTGCTATCTGCAAGGTGGACATGTGCATGGAACTTGGCAAACCTTTCCTTTTTTTATTGTGTGATGTAGATATTATTCCCATAATATGATATTTACAAGGATAACCTTGTGTTGACAATTTCTTCATTGTCCCAGAACAGCGACAATACCAATATATGGTCAACGTCCGGCTTCACCTATACCAAAACATAGGGTATGTAAGAGCAAGTGGCTGGAAGGGTAAAACAAAACATAATGCAATAAGACATGCATGTAAAAAAGAAAAAAACTAAAGTTCTCTCAAAATTTGAATCTAATCACCTGTGTGATTTGTATGTCGCATTTTTCACTTATCATATTATCTTAAAGCTCAAAAACAAGATGGCAAATGTCACGAATATGCCAAATCAAGATCTGCGGGACTGATACTTTAGTTTGTAATCTTGAAGCTGATTATACAGAAAACAGTCTGCAGCATGACTTTAAAAGTTTGGGTAAATAAGAACCACAGGAGTACATCAATCAAGATAACCCCCACCAGGAGAATGAATGATGTATACGAACCATAAGCACATTTGCCTTAAGATAACACCTGACTTTGCCCGTTGCTTGGATTGTAAATAAAAAATAAAGCAATGGGTTGGTTGGGTTTTGGTTTCTCTTATTCAGAGAAAGTAGTTCTGATCATGATGGCTGATACATCAAAGTAACTGCTCAACTCTGGTGCTTTGTGTTCTAAAATGACACACTTCCCGGTGAAAATGCTGTCAATATATCAAAAGCACCTTTTTTTTTAATTTTTTTTTTTAAATGAGCTCCCCAATATTTACTCATAACTGCGACAAAAGTCTTCTTTTATGTGCTGGAACCTGGGATATCCATTCACAGTAAGTGAAAAGTTGATTTTGGGCTATACATCTATTATTAATTAAAATCTGTTACCTGCTACACACAGAAAGATTTAATAGAATCAGTAAAAGTACTATCTGATTTTACATACAATCTACAGATATTGAGAAGTACAAGAAGATACTTTTAGTGCTGTTATGTTTCATTTGACAACTATTTACCATCCACTGATTTCATCCACAGTGCTGCATATATCAGTGCTATAGTTCCGTAATGGTTTCTTCCACCTAAGCTAAATGTGACAACAATTCCTAAGATTTTGGGGCAAGACAGGATTGAATTTAGCCATTATTGCTGAAGCATATTTATTTCCAACTTTGAACAAAGTCTGACACCATGGAGAAAAGAATCAGAGGTGGTAGATGTAAACAACTTTGGACTCACAGATCTTCTTAAAGGCCAGGTGCAGCAAGGGCAGGATGAGCAGGAGGATGATGAGCCACACGTGCATCCACAGCCGCACGATGACATGACCCCACAACAGGGCCATGAAGCACTGGTCTACCATGGACGGTTTGCTCTCGTCTCCTGGCTTGGTACTGGAGGTCTTGCTTGTGGCCTCTCCTGAGTCTTTCTGTTCAGGTAAAGAAAAGCAAAACACTATCAAATGTGAATGGGCTTTTCCTACTTCACTCCCCACTGTAGGGAGAATATGACAGTTACTTTCCCAACTTTACAACCAGTTTCTCAAAATGACGCATCTTTTTGGAAGAATTGTCTATTTTTACCAGCCACTGTTTACTGACTTTATTAATTTATATTAAGAAAAAGGCTAGAGGGCAAACTAGAGTTATTTCCAGCATTGATCGGGTTTATCACGGCACAGCATGCGACCAGTACACATTGTTTTTGTAATTCGGAAGATTTATCACACAAAAGTACAATAACTAGGGGTAACATCTTGGGTTGTTTGCATGAATAATATCTAAGGGCAGTGAATTTCCTATCCTAGCTTCAAAATCCCATAACTCCACCTTTCCATTAGAAGGAAAAGCAATTAGCTGTCAGTAAAATTTCTAGTGAGGTCACAGAAGTTTGCAGATACAACAATAGGCCAGACTCATTAAATATCAGTAATTTCTGTCATGGATGGCATTGCAAAAGAAGCGGAGAACAGCCAGTGTAAGTTGCTAGACCATCAATACTGAACACAGACAACCAGTTGCTTAGCCAATAAAGAGCTGTATGGTAGTAATAAAATTTATAATCCTGATACAAATTGTTCATGAAGCAAATACCAGTTGATGGGAAGAGATATACTATGACAGGTATAATGTGAGCTTGGTAACTTGTCCCAGTGTGACTGCAGGTTTAAATCACAAATGACAGATATTCTGCGGTATACATGGGCCAAGCATACCTGAATTGGAATGAGGCCCATTTGTTTCAACAACAGGCCTTTTTACTTTGTACAGTTATCGATATAACGATTATATATATAATTTTTTGTGACTATTTGAGGGACTTATCTGAAATCACATTCTAACCTGAATTGTCTTTATTCAAAACTACAAATATTTTATTTTATTTTAAACCTTATCGCTAGAATATCCACTGACACTTTGAAAGGTTAATGTGAGGCAGTAAAATTTTGACACAAATGGTAGATGCAAATATTCTGGGTCAAGCTTAGGCCTGGACTTCACAGTTCCACTAAAATAGTGTCAGATATTTGCCAAATTCAAACCATGATGTTTGCCCCATGCCTTACCGTTGTCACCGGAGTACTGGTGGGTAGTGTGATTTTACTAGGCCTGGCAGGGACTGTTTCTGTCATCTTTTGACCTTCAGCCTTTGTTTCTGCCCCCTCAGCGCCTGGAGGTCGAATCGTTGGGCTTTCTTCCAGTGTGGCTGATTCAGACTGCGCCTTTGCATCTCCCTAATTAAAATAACAATGATAGCCAGCATTTACAAAGCACTCGTCATGATGCAGTACAGGATCAACATACAACCTGCTCTCATTCCAACAGACTTAAAGGAGACACTCACATACTTTCTCTGCATCCTGACAAGCATATAAGGCAACTCTAATCCTCATCAATCTCATCGTCAGGCACCCATTTTCAGTTGGATAGAGTCAGGGAATATGTCTCGCGACCAGTCGAAATGAGACGTAAATTGCTGGGCTAGATCTGATAAATCAGGTTTTGAATGTAATAAGGGGGGTCAGATATTGATTTTTTTTTTACTGCAGAAATCGAATGTACATTCATTTCTGAACAAGACAAAATCAGCCTAATCCCCGATTTAGAAATACTTCTTCGTTAAAATGGGGTTTCTGTGAGGTAAGCTATGTATGTTTATGTGTTTCACCTCTCATTTAACCTCAATTTTCTCAGAATTTTGGTCACTGCTGGAAGGTCCCCCCTTGTCTCTTTAAACTGCAAATATCTCTGGCTAGAATAAAGCTAACTCAAAACTTTTCACACCACCTGAAAGGGTAAGTCATAAGCTTTCAAAAGATACCAAAAACCCCATATGGTGAAAAATTGACATATGTCTCATTTTGACTGGCTGCAAGACATTTATTCACTGACTTATCAAATGACAAAATGCAGGGCCCTGTCTGGAGTCAAACCCAGAATTTCTGGTTCTGAGTGTGACAGTCCAAGCCATAGACCATCGACACTTTCTGATGTAACTCATTCTTAATAATTCACCAAAGCTTCTACCACATTATCTTGATCCTGTGTCTTTGTCAACCGATGATCAGTCTGTCCATTGCAATATTCTGATTTTTAATTTCAGAAAAGAACATGATATAAAAAATGTCTACAGCCACATGAACTTTGTTTAGTACTTGATTTGATAAGTAGAATTCTAATGTTGAGTATTCAGTGGATAATCTCTTGCACAAAGCTGCAGGAGTGAATGTGAAGCTAAACAAAACAGACTGAAATAAAACATGACAATAAATATGGGCTTAAATAACTCAACAACTTACTTAAAAATAAAGCATTTGCCCCTCTTTCCTTTTTCTATCTTTTATTTACATCAAAGCCTGCCAACCTTTAAACATCTATGCACACAATTCGGTATCAGCTGTTGGCCTATCACTGCATTTATAAACAAGAGTGATGTGAAATCACCACAGATAAAGTAGAGGGAATGAACCAAGTAAATGTGACATATAGTCATACTCATACCATAACTGCCTCAGTCAATCAAGGTGAGTTCAGGCCAAAGCTCACTGCTTTCCATTTTTTAAGTACGTTGAGTCTTTTACTACACTGCTCATAAAGCATTGTTTTCAATGCTGATTTGAAATAAAAGCTTGTACCACTGAGAATTAAACACTGTAATATTAGATTATGAAATGAAACTTTTTTTTTTTCATTTTTCTCAAAATTGCTGACAATAACTAAAGCAGGTATCTTACGAGCGTCACAATATGTTTAACATACATTCATTATGTAGCAATGCCAAACTGAATTTTCATATTCAAACTAGACATATGTAAAGTATCTAGTCATGTCAAGCTCTTTTTAAGA
>JBCAUA010066061.1:0-11158 GCA_038406235.1 Peronia verruculata
GGATGTCAGGGAACGGGATCTTTAAGAAACTTATTAGTTGGTCCCCCCCCCCCCCCAAAGGACTTAGTATCATCCTCAGCACTATTCCCTACAGCTATTTTTACACTTCACAATTAGGAACGCCTCAGATTCAGAATTTATCGTGGGAACAATCACCAGGATAATCTTTGTATCATGTTTCGTGTAACGTATGAACATAGCACAGCCGATCATGCACATACTACATCTTTTATCCATATCCATTCTCAACAATTTTCCCTCAACTCCATTCTCCTCTCCCCATCTTCCCTCCGCTCCGACTCACGCACATCATCCAAACATATGTGACAAAACGGATCATTCCCTCAAAAGTGCTTTCTGCTTGAGATACTCGCCTTTCAGTTCTATGATCTCTTGTAAACAACGTGAACAAAATGAAATCTTTGAGAAATTAATGCTATGTAATAGGTTGTATCTTTAATCATCACAGAGTATAATAGAATGATCGTGTACAAAGAGAGGATTTAAAAAAAAAAGAAGAAAACTTTGATGACCAATACTCTGTAGACTCTGAATGTAAACTCAGTTGTTTCCAACATTATTTCGTTGAGTTTAACTGGGTTGTTTCTACATTTGTAAACTGAGTTTGTAGAAAATTGTTGAGCGTATAATATTATTTGATGGCCAAGGCTACATTCAATAGATAGGATGTTGAGTCATCATTCCAAACATTCAATTTAGATCTGACTTTTAAAAAAGTTCATCTGACTAAACAAAACTACTCTAGGAAACAAAGATATCTGGATTTGAAAGTTGACATAATATCGTTGATTTAATACAGAAGAGATCACAAAATGAACACATTTGTGTTCTATCAGTGAGAGGATTAACCAGAAGTCAGATTATTGAACTGTGAATGTATAATATGATTAAAAAAAGGGTGTTTTGTCAAAAAACACCTCCAGCTATGTTATCAATGGCGTTATCATCTCTATAGCAGCGGGGCTGGGACAGGTGCTTGAACTTGAACTCACGCCCTTGACCCCATTGTTAACGTACTTTTTCAAATTGTGGCATTTTCCCTAAAAAATGTTGTTTGATAAAAGTGGAAATTCTGTTTTTTTTTTTTTTTATCATTCTCTCTCAGCATATTGTGAACAAAAATAAATGCCGTTTTTTTGCAGAACAAAGTGATGCAGCTGATTTTCTTTCAATGCTGTGGAATTTTGTATTTGATAGTAGAGAAATATATTTGAACTGTGATGAAAAAAGGCCTTTTTACCGAAATATATAAGAACCTGTTCTTTGATGCTTACTCCCCCCCCCCCCACACCCAACTTCCTCTCCCTTTCCTTTATCCTTCACGTTTTCCCCTATTTCTTCTCTGTTTATTCCCTGTCATCGCACTGACACTCTACGCACGTTCCACATTGCATTTCAGACCTGCCTAAGAAGCCGCAATGCAGATCTAGTGCGTGAGTGTTTTTCCTAGAACCCTACAACAGAAAAACAAAACGGCAGCGTTATGGTGCTGACTGTTGTCGCTTGGGGAGGGGGTGGGGTTGGGGGGGGGGGGAATGCAAAAGGAATTTGAAGGGGAGGAGGGGAAAAGGAGTAAGGTGTGTCTGGGACTCCTGTATTTCTTTGACAGTGAGAAGGCACAAAGTGTGCAATATAATTAAGAATGTACGCAGATTTTTGCTAGTGTAGTCTTGGCGAAGTGAATGGGAAGGAAGGGATAGGGGAGGAGGGGGGGGGGCTCATGTTGGTGTAGAGAGGAATTTCTTTTGAAATTCACTTTCCGTTAGCTTTATAGGTCCCTTAAATCTCGTTCCTCTGAGACCTTTCTAGTCTTGCGTGACACTCTGTGAAACCACGCGAGGCCGACGAGAAAGTGGCAGGAAAGGGAAGCATTATTATAAAAAATAGCATCTAGGCCTAAATTGAGGACGCCAAATTGTAACCCGCACTAGAAAAGTCCTCGTATGAAATCCTCAGAGTAAACGAAACACTCTACCGATCTTCTGGAAGAGAAGACAGTTTGAGGATGACCATTTACCATGAAGAAAATTGTAAATTTGTCTCAGAGATTTTAGAATACAAAGTTAGGAATGCGAATATTTTTTAATTTTTTAAAAATTATTATTAATTGCAAATGTCATTACAATCTATTTAGTCCTTGGCGAATGAATCTAGAGTAGCATCAGTTCTCAAGAAGAAACATTGCTTCTCCCTCCCCCCATTCCCCCGCCCCAACCACCACCATTTAAGAAAGAAATCGTCGGGAGTGAAAGACACCAGCGGGCTGCGGTTGACCTCGAAACAATCCGGACAGAGTAAAAACTTGAACAGGTGGAATCAAGACAGGGAGCATTACTGGTGATGCCCATAGCGTCTGGCCAATTTGATGCTATGAGCAGATAGAAAACGCTTCCATTGAAACGTGAGTGCACAGCGTGCATTGGAGTTGGAAAGATAATCGAAATCTTTGAAGATGCATGTGATATGTGATGCGTGAATAGTGCTATATTAGTGTCGTTTTGGAGGTTGAAGGACGGAAAGATTGTGAGGGAGGAAGATTAAGAGAGGCGTGCTATAGTGGGAGAGTTGATGCTAAAAATTTCTGCCGTGCACAGCACAGTTTGACCAACGATCAATGCATGTAGGATTGTAGCTGAGCCATTTGATGGCAAGACGTCAACTGTTTTATTTCAGAATGATGCTCAATGTGTTAATGCAACTCTGTTCGCCTGATAACTCAACATCTAGGTGTAGGGATTGTTAAATTCCAGGCCAGGTATGAAAAACAAATCTTATAGAGGAAACATAATTCTAGAAACGAAATCGGGTATAAGGGAAGGAAAGCGTTAGCCCAAATGACGTTGAGGAAAAAAGCAAAGACACGCAATATTATAACCATAATGTGGGGAAAGGCAGCTAGAGGGTGGGTCCATGATAGAGTAAAGAAGACATGACGTGCATTCTTTCCTGTTTTAAAGAAAAATAAAGAAAAAAAATTAGTTATGTGTAGAATGAGGGCCAAGGTATGGGAACACCCACGACTGACCTCATTGCTGAAAGATATGTACACTTGTGTATGCGGGTGTGCGTGTCTTTGCGTGTTGCGTGTGTGCGCGATGTGGATGTAAGTGAGTGTGGATTTTAATGCAGGAACGCATACATGTATATGTCTATGTGAATGAATATAATATACATAATATTGCACACGTGTGTAAGTTCGGAAAGGGTAAGGGGAAACCCCTGAAGGCTAGAGAGGGGAGTTGTCTGCTCTCCACTTTTCCCGCACTCTTTAGACTTATGGTAACTTTGTTCCACTTGAGATAATATGAGATCTCAAGAGTTTACGCATGGCATACATAACATATTATGTACTTGTACGTATGTGTAGAACAGTGAGAGAAAGAAAAGAAGAAAAAAAAGGGGGGGGGGGAAGACAGAATGTCAGGACGAGGAATTTGGTGGCTTTGTAGGCTGCAAAAATTCTCCACTTGTCCATCATGAGAGGAAACCTTTGATCTATTTGCGCCCTCGTAGTGGGAATTGGTTCGACAAATTCATACAAATTGGAGTTTCCAGCGTGTTCGCCCTAGAGCAGATCAATGCACTGATCACATTTAATGTTCCACTTGTGTAATCTTTCCATGATTTCTTTGCTCAGAAAGAGGTATAAAGATAAAGTCAAGCCATCTTTGGGCAGTTTTTTTTTTTTTAAAGAAATTCTATTACTGCTGAACACAGAATATAGTAGGCTCAATACTTGATCGCTTTCCCCCATCATGCCGCCTTTGTCCTTCCTAAATGGTTGCAATAATGTACCTCCCCTTTGGAATTACTGTTGACCCCATGAACTTTATAACTCGGCCTATAATTCTGTTCTTTTTTATGAGATCAAAAACCTGTGGTGCATCGCTCCAAGAGGCAGGCACTATGTTTTATTACACCATCTTTCGTTCTGGAAAAGGGATGCGCATTGTTAATGCCCAAGAAACTCGGAAATAAATTTTCTAGGCTTCCTTTTATCTAATGCAAATAAATTTCATCCATGTTTGATTTGGTGGTAGACTCATTCTTCTCTACGCACAGTGTTTAAAGATATTTTCAGAAATATATGCCTGCCGGATCTAATGTAACACCTACATGCTGATTGACTTATAACCAATTATCAAGTTTGCTTAAGAAACTCAGGCTGTGGAAACCGTTAGGCTAGAGGTGAACAAAACATTTCAGGGTTGATTCAACCCAATATTTAAACATTGACGCTTTTTAAGATGAATAAGCATCTCAAGATTGTATCACTTCAGCCACATTGAGGAGGTAGTCATTATTTGGTCATGAGAAAATGATAACAATAAAACATATAAACACCGAATAATATTATATATGATAATATTATATGCCCAAGACAAAGATACCTATTGTACAGAAAAAAATAAATAAATAAACAATAACGCAGACATATTACAATGCTCTTCATTAAGAGCAAAACTCAATATCAATCTCTTTCCCTCAATTCTCTGTGATCTCCGTTAGTTCTTCCACAAAACAGATTCTTTCATATGAATCATAAATAAGAAGTGTCAACACAGAATGAGGCCTTCAAGTGCCAGGTCGGATACAAATAAATGTTCTACTTTTACCGTACACCGACCCGTCCATCGTCTCCGGGAACTTCCTGGGGTGAGTGAGAGATTTCGGGCCAGGGTGTGGCGCTCACAACTGACGGATTTATGTGAAAGCATGGCGCGATGTATGCCGAAATATGCCGATGTTTTTTTCGACTGTAGTCGTAAGTGCCGTCAAGGTCATACGTTTACAGCGCACCCAGGTGGTCTCGGAGAGTAAATACCAGTCTCTGGTAGCGTGGCTTCCTCACCTTTACACATATAATTCTTTGTAAGTTCTGTAAAGTACGATGTGGCGTCTCTGTTCTTTGTAAGAGAAGACGAAACAGAAATGACTTTTTTGTAGTTATCTTGCTGACTTCACCACATCTGACCCATATTAACATTCATTGACATAACGCCTTTTTCGCCACATTTTAATTATTTCCCTACCCATTCAGTTACAAACTTCTATCCACAAATATAAGACAGCCTGTTACATTTTTTCATTTTCTACGGACTTCAGTTGTGTTCCCTGTGGGTCAAATATAAAACCACAAAACTAATGTAAATCCCAGTTTTCTCAGAGCTACAGGGAAGAGGTGTTTTGAAGAAGTACGTGAGAATTGATGCTTCGTATATGGCTTGCCATAGACAGAAGAACTTTGAAGCAATGCAGGGCATTGTAGGAACTAAAGCTGGCAGATAGAACTAATGAGATAAGAGGACAAACATCTTCCTTTCTGCATAAGTTGTACTCTTCTCTGGCTGTACATCCATCTAATTTTGATCAAGACTAGTGTCGTGGAGAAGATGGCGGTTGGGGGGACGGGAAGAATAGTACCTTGTCTTTTCTTACGTATCTGATATGGTGCGTGCAACAATGGCATTTTGTTCATGAGAGAGAATTTATGAATGGAACTGTTCTGCTTTACTGGGCAGAGTATTTCATATCTAAAGAGAAAAGTAAACTTTGAAAGCCAAAATGCCTTTTTTCGACTTTTTTTTTTTTTTTTCATGGAATACGTCTTTTTTGAGACTCGGACCTGCTTCAAAATAAGTGCTAGGTGTCAGTTATTTTGATTGGCTGGAAAAATGAGCAAATGATTTGTAACGTTCTTAACCCTAAAAACTACATGAGAAACTGCTGCATGTATTATTATTATTATTATTATTGAGATATTTACTCATGTTTAGAAAATGCCAGTTTAGGCTTAGGAGGAAAATACGTGAGCCCCCCTCCCCCCCCCCCCCCCCTTTTCAGCCAGTCACTGTAATCTATTGTATGCTATTTGGAAAGTATTTTTTTTTTTTTTTTACGTAAAATATAAATCAGTCCCTCTTCAGATAGTTAGTCTTTTTGACGTTCTTCTTGGTCCAATACATTTATTTCCTTTGTCTATGTGGCGGGAACAAGTTCTAATATCTTCACGGCCATCAGTATCTTTGCTCTGCTTTTTCTTTTCCCTGTAAAATTACAACAACGTTTTATAGTCTTGCCCCACAACACATATATCAGTCAGAATGTGCGCACAAACTCGAACAAGATCTGTCGTCTTGGCACCATAGCAATGTATATGACGGTCCAGTCTCCTAGGATATGGGAGCAGCATCATAACAGAGGCGCAGGAACTGAAGACAGTCCTTAGAGATCAGAGTGACTAATTTGAATACTTTGTCCACACTTTATAGCATTCTTGCATGCCAAAACGTCTTTGCAACTGTGCAATAAATGACCTTAAATAAACTTTAGCCAATGCTTTCTTTCTAATGCTCACTTTCCGCTTGGAATTGTATACAAATCAGCGGTTAAGAACACTCGTACGCAGTAGAATTCAAACAAAAGGAACACTACACTTCTTTAAGAAGCCCTCCTGTCGTTCGAAGATAAAGAGAAGGATGAAGTCATGAAATAGAAAGAATCCAACAGAGGGGGAAAAAGATGAAGAATAAGAAGAAAAGGGAAGCGGAAAAAAAGAAGAAGAGATACTGCCGTAGCCTCCTCGATAGGAAAAATAACTGCGTTCTCCCCTCCTTTCTCTTTTCTACTTCTTTATCATCTTATCATTCAACCCAAATATCACACATAGAGAACGAGTTACCATGTGCTGTATCTACAGTCAATCTTTCCATGTTGTTCTGGCCCTGTTGTCTATAACTGATTTTTGTTCGTGCCTGTAAACACATCCAAGAGCGAGCGCTGGAATACTGTTTTGACACCTGCAAGGGCTTTTGTTTTATTTTGTTCTATTTTCCTTCCTGGATTTAAACTATAAACTTTGAGAACGATAGCCAAGCGTCTGTATGTCTACTGGGGAGTGTTTTTCACATCCCAGTTCTGACGTGTTGTTAGGTTCAGCGACAGCAGCGGGCGGGACTCGCTAAGAATAAAAGAGTATCCAATGTGAAAAAGGAGGGTAAGGCGAAATGAAGTGGACTGGGAGTTTTAGGAAGCTTTAAGAATGGAATATTGTGAAGGAGGAGAATGAGCATACTATGAAGAGGCAACACAAATTCTGAAGTTGAATGAGAGAAACAGGAAATTCAATCGCTCTCTCTCTCTCTCTCTCTCTGTCTCTCTCTCTCTCTCTCTCTCCCTTCCTTCCTCCTTCCCATCTCCATCTTTGCCTTTTCTTAATTATTGCTTATTTCATTTCTCTTCCCAACCTTCTCTCTTGTTTTCTTTTCTTCGGTCAATATTCCTCTTTCTCTCTCTCCCTCTGCATCTATCATCTCTCATCTGCCTTTCGTTCTCTCCATCTCTTCTTCTCCGTGATGACAAGCCTGCATACTTGGATGTATATCCCCCCTCATCCTCCCACCCAGCCCCTTTTCTATCTCTCTCTCTCTCTGAATAACTAGTCCATCTGCCCGCTCTGCGTATGACACATCAATCAGCTTTATCAAATATCATCTTTTCTCAAATGCTCAGCAACAACAAAGGACTGATAACGAAGCTAATATATAAATCTTTCCCTTATTTCAAAGATTAATTCTCTACCTCTGTGTGTTGAAAACAAAATGACTATAGCGCCACATGTCTTTGTCGAGATAATGAACAAATCGGAGCCCCTGAAACGCATGTCAGATTTTCAACAAGAAGAAAAATGAGTATTTAATGCTTCCAAATGAATAGAAACTGGATTCAGGAGAACTCATATTTTGTTGTTGTTGTTTTGTTTCTGTTTTTTCCTTTTTTTACAGTATCAAACACGTTTTATCTGCAGTATTAATATCTTTGTTCCCTGAAATTAATGATCGTTTGATGGCGGTGTTATCTCATTTTTGTCGGAGAAATTTTGCGCAGTTTGTATCTCATGAAGGATTTATTTTGTTAGACAGAAAGACAATAGTTTCTTTTTACCCTGTTTTAATTCGGTCTTACGATTTCGAGAATGTTTTCCTGTTTTTTGCGTGTGTGTCATACTGGCTGAGGTGGATCAGGACGAAACAATTAATTTTAATTTAGAGTGCTAAAATTCTTTGAAAATTGCACTTGCCGATGGACACCACTAAACTTTCTGTGGAAAAGATAAAATGCTAGATATTCTCACTTTAAAGATTGTCATTGGGTCCGTGTGAGCAGGTTCTTGATGAATTTCTCACAACACTACTCAGAAATAAAAAAAAAAAAGGCTCGTCCACTGAATAAAGAAAAAGTTGTTTTGTCTCGTATGCAATGTACGTATGATTACGTCTAAAGGAAGGCTGTGTAACTTAACTTGACAAAACGCCCCAGCCCCCCCCCTTTTTTTTTTTTTAACTTCAAGTTTAATTATTTCTCTTATCAGATAGAATTTACCAGGAAAAAAAAAACAGCCCGCTGTGTCATTTTGTTCTCTGAAAATTGCAGTTTATTCACTTCTTGTTAACTCTAAAGTTAGGTGTTTTAAGAAGGCGATCTGTTATTGATCGTCATATTTTACATAAGAATAGAATTCACTTCCACACACAATATTGGCAAAATAACACGACACATATTACTATTTATTATCAATATACACTATTTAATATACCTTGTTAACTCGAAAACACATGTATTCGTGCTTGGCCCAATAAACAATAAACATGTAATCCTGCTTATGTGCTAAATCTCAACACAAGCAAACTCAGCCTACATAAACTGTCATTTCTTAAACATAAATTATCATAAAAATCCCTGCCGCTGAACTGTTACATATAATCTGAACTTTTAGGGCTAAAAGAGAGACCGCCAAACCGTAAAGAATTATTTTCTCGAAACATTTCCACGAAAAAAGCTGTTTTGTCGAAGGGCAGTTGTATTTGTGTATACGCAAGGCGTATGCAAGTCCACAAATCTGAATACGCCTTATCATCTGCTTTGCAGGTGCATGGGTGTGAGTGAGGTGCATGTTTGGGTAAATTTGCTTACGTTTGTCTATAGAGATGTGTGATGGAGAATGCTCACATTGTATACAGGCAGAGTAATCTCATGCGACTGGAGTTTCTTTCTTTTCTTATCATTTGCATGATCTTACAAGTCTGACTAAAGCATTACCAGTGACAGGAACACCACCGCTGACAATGACATTTACATGATGAACAGTAACAAAACAATGAAAAACACCACAGACACTGATACCAACAATTCTGTCAATAACTACAAGGACACTGTCACATATAAAAACAGAGCAGTAATAACTTCATTGACAGTAACAACACCTCTAAAGTAACTAACAATACTTCTAACAGTGAGAACACCATGAGGAAGAAGACCATCGCAAACAACACTCATATAACGCAAACTTCATATTAAGAGAACCTCCGCAGGCGCCCGGACTTTATAAGTAGGTTCTCTGCTCCCACCTGCAGGCGGTGTAAGCCCGCCATCTGTGGAGTGTCTCCCATGGAGTGCCATCCTCGCCATTTCAGGGGAGACATCTCTTCTCTCTCTCCTTGCCCCTGTCTTCTGTCCAGCTTTCTTTCCTCTCTTTTCCTTGACGTGTAAACGTGTCTTACCGTGTTTGAGACAATATAACCGTAATCGTGGTAATGTGTCATTAAGCCACAACACAAACAAACAAACAAACATACTTAGAGAAATGGTACTCCAGACAGTAACAACACCACTTATAATAATACCAGCACCAACGCACCAAAGACAAAACCAATAACAGTAACCGTGCCATTGACAGTAACAAACACCATTAACACTAATCTCATGCCTAACGGTGATTGCACCATGAACAGATCGCCACTTAGAACAACAATGAAACTGGACATACTAACAATATGAACATAAACGACAGCTCTGTTGTTGTAACAAGCAAGAGCAACACTATTAACGAGACTAACAAAGGCGGCCATTACTAGGAGAGCAATCAAACGAGAAGTTAACAAGTGCAGCTGTTTATAATCAGGAACAAGGAGGAATCGAGGAAGTTGGTTGTTAGATCTTGATCTTCTGAGGTGTCTCAAAGGACAAATGGTCTACGAGAGCAATGAATGTATGAAATAATCGATATCTTCTAGTTTCTATAGCCTTTCCTCACCGTTAACTATGAGCTTGGGGAAGAAAATTTTTTTGAAAGTTTACTTTTGGGTCTAGGATTTGTCATTTTATAGATAATTGGAATGATATATATTTTTTTAATATTTAAAAAAAAATAGAAGAAGAAAAAGAGGGAAAACAAATCAAAACGAAAAGAGCAAACATTAGAATTTGGGATTGATTTAATAGACTGGCCAGAAAAAAAAAAAAAAAGTGGAATAACGCTATTTCCATGTTTGCCGTGGGATTAAAAACAAGTACTATGGTCAAGGTCGATATCTTTTCATCCCGCTCGTAAATTGTGTGCTTTTTTCCCCTCCCTTCCTCCTCTCGTCTACCTCCTCCCCCCCCCCCCCAACCTCCCCCTCTCCCCAAACTCTCCTCCCTTCCCCACTGCTCCCCTCCTCTAGAGGAATTCCATGGACATGTTTTCGAGTATCTGATCCAGATCCCATGTCTGGTAATTGTCAGAATCTGCTCTATGATGACATATAGGGTATAATTGGGTCCCGGCGCCGTGGTAGCAGGCAGAGAAGTAGCCAATGGGGAGACCGGCCAACGCCACATGGGGCCCGGAAGTACCGGCCGTAATGTTTGCAGGGGCGTCTCCCTCAGATCCAAATACGTGGAAGATAAAAGAGCTAGGTGGCATTCCACTTCAGGTTGGGGGTCAACTGTGTGGAGTTTTTTTTTAGGGGATTCCGCAGGAAGTTGCAAGAGCTTTCTGCTAGTATTTTTGTTTCGTCGTTTCGTGTAAAGTAGACAATCAGACTGTGTGTATCTGTTTTACCGCTCTTGACTTTGGCGCAAAAGAGTGGAAATCACCATGAAGAAAAGCCATACGTGACAACTATTTCTGTTGGGTACCAGGTTTTTAAAACAGGTTAAACTTGATTTTAAAAAAAGCAGGTTAAACTTGTTAAAACTTGGCAACGTTTTACAAACCAAGACGGGGTTAGTTTTTAGGAATGTTTTGTTGTTGTTGTTGTTGTTATTGTTGTTGTTGTTGTTGTTGTTGTTGTTGTTGTTGTTGTTGTTGTTGTTG
>JBCAUA010066072.1:0-11158 GCA_038406235.1 Peronia verruculata
GATAGATAGATAGATAGATAGATAGATAGATAGATAGATAGATAGATAGATAGATAGATAGATAGATAGATCACTAAGTCTCTGATACCAGAAGTCACTCAGATTTCCAGCACTAATGACCTACGGTGGCTGGGTTGTATAACTCAAGTGACCTGATCACACTTCTTGTTATCGAGCCTTACCCACAGACTGTGGCCTTATCCACAGATCCTAGCCTTGCTCTTACACAACAGCCAAGTGACTGGAGTACAAACGTGACTTAGTACAGGCATAGGGTTTTAGTACACATGGAGCATCCAATATTGGAAAAGCCATCAAAACACCTCGGAGCTTGAGAATTACGATATCGGTTTCAGGGCTAACTCCGTGTAGTCATAGCTGTGTGGATGAAGTATTAATATTTTGAGTGCTGCAGAGGAGTTACGTAGGGTAATGAATTATGCAACTGTCCATAGAGATGTGAATGAGCCACTTTTTAATTCCTTTTAATCTATTTATTTATTTAGCTGGTTATGTTTATGTAGCTGTGTTGCTTTGCCCTGCCATATTTTATAGTATGGGATATATTATTCCACTTCAGGTTCAGATTGGATCACAAGGCAAAGCAATGTGTTTAAACGAAAACCTCCTGGCCTGCTGTTGCTCTAGTTTCCAAGTTCCTCATTTATACCATAAATACAAATGTAATCCTGGGAATGGAATAGTATGCCCCCCCCCCATCAACCGGATCAGGTGTGTGAGACAAGGGAGGCAAGCCTGGGTACCCCCCCCACCCCACCCCACCCTACCCCATCCCCCAGGTCTCCCGCCCCCTCTTACGAGGGCCAGGACTACACCTCCGTCTGGTTCGGATGGACACAGGAGTTTAAAATGTTGTCAGAACTAATAAAAGATCAAATTGATCGTATTTAAGATCGTATTTAAAGCATGCATATAGATAATTTAAATGTACATTTCATATAGGTATCTTTAATGTATACAATGTATATAATCATGTGTATATCAAGATATTATTATGTATAACACTTGTTTAAAGATGTATCGCTTAGGAATATGCATTGGTCCCGAACAGCATGCAGTCTGTGCTTATGATTTCATTGCAGTTTGTTGGAATCCAATGATTTCAGGTGACCATAATATCTTTTTGTTTCAAACATTATGTTGGGCTCTGAAGAGTTACGTCCATGTTACTATACAACTCATCAAGACCTCATTAGTAAGATAATCTTTTAGGGGGAAGATGAAAATAGAATGGATGGGAATGGCTATCAACGAAGGCTTATTAAAGGGAGCCAATCAGGAATTCCACTCAAATCGGAATGCTAAAACCTGCACAGCCATGGATTTGCCATGCTAGCTCTGTCAGAAGAATTCTAACCTAGACCCCATACAGAACTCGGTCCAGAGAGGGGTCAAGGAATTCTTGGAGACTATGAGGTCAAGGCTGGCAGAGAAAAGGGAGGACTGGCTTGGAACTTGGCCGAAAAGAAATCATACGACTGGAGAACTTGGAGATCACGTGTAGAGGACATAATTATGCGGTGGTGGGGATTAAAGGGTGACTGTTGAAGATCGGGATATATCACTACAATCATGGCTATTTCCCTCTATGCAGAGGGTTGCGACAGTCTCCACTCTGTCTTACTGGTGACAGTTACGTAGAATATCCATCTCCTCATACTTTTGCGGTGTCGTTCATGGCGCAGGTTTGATGAACAGGATCCATTGCATAATCTGCAGATGAAGGAAAATGTAGCTGTAATGGCTTGCTGATTTTGCTGCCTTATTTCTAAGTTATGGATTTTACGGGATAGCAACCATCTTTCAACAAAAGTGTTAATCTAGAATGTTGGAATGTCCAGCTCTGCCAGGTGACCTTGGAGCAAGGTCACATGCACACCCGGCCAAACACAAACAGCGCTGGTCACACATTGCAAGCCATGTGGCCCATCACAAATCTCAGCCACTGACTGACCAGTCCAAATCCTATCGGACCAACTGGACTTATCTCAGAGCTCTGCCCTAATCTGCCTAGTTATCGACTATAACTGCAATGGTCAGCGCTGACCGCTGAGTGACCGGTATCTTGCGTAGACAAACAGCCTACTTTACAGTTAACCTTAGCTCGCAGGACCAAGCGGACAGACAAGTCCCTGGCGAGAACGCAACTTTTCGTCCGAAGAGAGGGATTATGTTCGCTTTAAGTTTAAAGTTACTGCTTAGATTAGTGAGAAGTAATTTCTAGGTGAAACTGTTTTTGGAGTTTTTTGGACATATTGCCTGGACAGCCGTATCCCCGCCTACTCTTCGCAAGAGTTTTGACTGCCCAAATTCATTAACTTGCAAACGTACACTACACACATGATCTCCAATATATACTCCCAGGTGTCCAAGAAGGCTAAAAGCCCTTTGAGCTACTGACACAAAAACAAAAAATAGGTTTAATCTTTCCTATCCCTGGCTGGGATTCGAACCCAGTGTGTTTTCACCGGGAGGCTGACATCTAAACTCTCGACCACGGCACCTCCGTGGTTAGACTAAATTCACTTTTAAATAGCAAGGAGATTATTCCAGCCATGTAGACAAAAAACGTGTGTTTAGCGTTCGTATCGGTAGATCTGCTGCCAGTTAGAAGTCTGAAAATTTTGAGGCCCTCTCAAGCTGATAACGATAGAGAATGGCCGGTGTTGTAGCTAATGAGAGACAGCTCAGGCCGAGCATGGCTCGTTGCTAATGGGTAATTATCAAGATAACATTTGGCGAACGTTACCGTAGCTAGAACATTCTGCAACCTTGAATGTAAATGAAAAGGACACTGAGGAGGGAAAAAAAACATAAAGAAGAATATAGAACAACAAGAGGATCGAAAGTTAAAAAAAAAAAAAAAAGAAGGACAGGAAGAAGGAAGAAGGAGAGAAAGGAAAAGTAGAGAAAGATGAAGGAGAGAAGCAGGAAAGAAGAAAAAGGAAAAAGATGAATCTCAAGAGGAAGACGAAGATGAGGAAGAAAACGAAGGAAAACAAAAAAGGAGAGAAGGAAAATATCTGTCAGAAATAACAACAATAAAAGATCTAAGAACAATAATAATTGTAGCCACTGACAATGACCTATCACTTTTCAACATTGGCAAAGGCAATATATATCGTATAGCATCTCAGTGCACGGAGCAAAACAGTAGAAAAAAAAAAGGTTACAAAAAAGGAAAAATTGTAAGTTGAGATTCTCGTAGACTAGCTTAGTTTAGGTAAGGTTAGGTTAGGTTAGGTTAGGTTAGGTTAGGTTAGGTTAGATTAGGTTAGGGTTAAGTTAGGGTTGGGTTAGGGTTAGGTTAGGGTTAGGTTAGGTTAGAATAGGTCAGGTTAGGTTAGGTTAGCTTAAGTAAGATTAGGTTCGATAAGCTTGGGTCAGATTAGGTTAAGTTAGGTTAGATAGGTTAGGTTAGGTTTTGTTAGGCTAGGTTGGGTTAAAGGACCGGAGACATTACTGATGACATCCAGACAACTTTCCCCTATTTGCCCCAGTCTTCCACTAAGTTCCAATGTAGTGATCAGGAGCAAACCGATCCATTCTTTCATGTCATCCTCTCATTGTGCCTGTCTTTCTCGCTCCTTGCTCTCAGTACCTCACATGATAGATTTAGCAAAGCCCTTCGAACTTGTATCTTAAACGCATTGAGTTTCTGAAGGAAGGTATCTTCGAAAAACAAAATTTAAGAACTGATTGACTGACTGAGTGATACAGTAATTGACTGACTATCTGAATTACTGACTGATGACTGAGTAACTTACTGTCTATGTAACTGACTGATTGACTGACTGACTGAAGCCCTTACCCTCTGGCGAACTATAAGGACACCACAAACAACTTGACAACCTATTTTTCCAACTCATATCTTCTATCATATTTCAAGGATTTTGGCAAGAAGCTGTTGTGTCCACTTTAGTGTTATCTCCTAGCGTTTCTTCTTCCTCCTTTCCACCTGGTTCACTAACTTGCATTATGATTTTCGCTAGTACAGATGGGCCATCAAAAGTATCAAAAAAGAAATTGTTTAAAAATCCACCTTAAAATGTAGAGCACAATCGGGTTCGTGACTCGTGTCAGAGCAGAGGAATGTTGCCGAGTCACCGTTCAGTCTAATATTACTTAACGCAAGTACGTACGTCAGAACCTCACGTATTCACAAGTCACGGATGTTTCTGCGTCAGCTTTTGTTGTTCTGTTCTCAAGCTTGACCGTCCCCTGATCATTGTCTCCCCTCCCCAGGGGCCGAGAGAGAGGGGGTGGTAGAAAAGGCGGGGGTAGGGGGGGATATCGTGATTGCCGAGTTAGAGATCTGACCGCTTCTTCATGAGAGCACAATGTATTTCAAATTAGAATCTTACGAGGATGAAATTGAAACAAATAATAGTCCATCAATGTTTTTCGAAGCCGACTTTTTTCTTTGCAGTGGCTATGATGTCCCCTAGCTTCTTGGGTTGGGAAATCTGATCAGTAGCCTTCTCGGATAACGGGGGAACTATGTCGGAAATTTCTAATTAAGTTACATAAACTAGAGAACCACTTCCAGTTGAAAACGGATACAACCATACACTAAAAGGCAGTTGATCGTTCCATAAAGTTTTATGTTTTTGTTTTTGTTTTTTTCTTTTTTATCGAAAAATTCATACCGAAATTCTTCTAACGAATCTGGGGTCCACGTATTTAAGACCGAAACAGTCCTTCTCTTGGGACTAAAGAGCTACAGGCACCCAACAATAACAACAACAACAACAACGACGACAACAACAGCAACAATAGCAACAGCTCATTTCTACCATCAAATCCATCCCAGTCGCGTATAACTATTGGGTTCGCCATCAATAACCCGTAACTAGCAATATGGCCGCATTCCGAATATCCGTGGCAAAGTGGGTAGAAACTTGGTCAGGTGATAATAGTTGACATCGGATTGCCAGGAAAGTAAACACACAAAATCATCGGTCTTTTCCGTTAAAGTATGTGGAAAATTATTCCATCTTTCTGCATGCTCTGTTTACTGCTAGTTTCGTTGTTGGGGGAAAAAAACAAAACAAAACAAAACAAAAAAGAAAAAGACATAGGTTGCGCAACAAGCCTCCATTTGTTTTGAATACTTCACGGCTGAGTGAGCTCCACAACATTGGGGGAAAAAAATATAATAAAAACCGGTTATTTTTATCACGTGGACAATGATCAATGTCAAACAAATAGAACCTTCATTACTGTCATATGATCAGTCTGAAATTCAGAACAAAGTCCGACCATATGCTTTTCTGTTATAATTGTGAAGTGACAGACATATCATGCCCCAATGATCGGACATACATACCTGAGTGTCTTCTCTCTCTTTCTCCTCTCTCTCTCTCTCTCTCTCTCTCACACACACACACACACACACACACACACGTGATCTCTGCCCGTTCACGCCAGACTGCCCAAACTCAGGTGCCTCGCCCTATGCCTGTATTGTTCAGCCACTTTATGCCATCTGACGATCTTTTGCCTCCGCCAATCTTTTCTGGCAATCGGCCAACCATCTTGTCCCTCAGCCCCCCCCCCCCCCCCCCACCTTCTTATCCCCGTCTGGAGATATGCTCGTCGATATGCTATAATATTAGTATTATATTTACATATTTTAAAAATATACACATCGAGTCTACGTCGTCTTGGCTCCCTGGGGATATCTAACCTGTTCCTGGCGAATTGTCCATCAATGTTTTCCATCTGTGGTGATTTTGATCCAGGATCTAACCCTCTGCAAATGTTACTGTTCATTTTGTCTACCTCCGGGTGTTGTCTGTCCATCTTTGCTTCAGTCTATAACCCATTTTCGCTTCCCATCGACTATGCAACAGAGACTCTAGTTCTTAACAACACGGACTTCCTGAGGATCACTGAACAAAGAGAAGGCCGGGGGAGGAAGGGCGGGATCGTTGATGTCCGTCATAGATCTGGTACTTGAACAAGAAGAGCTGCCCAATGTCTGAACGAGTTTAAAGACAATGATAATAACAACAACAATAATAATAATAATAAAGGGCATTTATATAGCGCATCACCCCCGGAGGGCTCTAAGCGCTTTACAGAATCAAAATGTTTAATGGCCACACTCGAAATATGCCTCAAAACAAACACGAGCAACAACATAATATTATGTACATATTCATAACATAGCATACAGACATAATCCGACACATGCTCACATACATAATCATGTATTACAAACTCAAACACATACGTACGTTTGTAGACATGACTGACAGCCATCTCTCGAGAAAAGCTGGAAAACATTACTCGGACAGATGCTTGTTGAAGTGGTATGTTTTTAACTGTCTCTTAAAAGACTCGAGGCTTGAACAGTTGCGAATGCAG
Source organism: Peronia verruculata (assembly GCA_038406235.1). NCBI lineage: Eukaryota > Metazoa > Mollusca > Gastropoda > Systellommatophora > Onchidiidae > Peronia > Peronia verruculata. The sequence goes on from JBCAUA010066072.1 coordinate 6,394, forward strand.
GCAGGCAATACATTCCAGATTAATGGCCCTGCATAATATTATGAAAATGCCCTATCCCAATAGAGAGATGGTTAAGACTTTGAGATCTCAAGTTCCTGGACGGTACATAAGGGCATAGAGATACATATAGAGCATATAAGGGTATAGAGATAGGGTAATGGTCTAATAATCTATAAAGTTATGCTGACGTTGGTCACTACTGCCACGTGATCAATCTGAAATTCAGAACAAAGTCCAACCATAATGCTGTTCTGTTATAATTGTGAAGTGACAAGACATATCATGCCCCATTGATCCCGGACATACATACCCACAATAGAAACGTGGCGATATAAAGAAACTTTGAATAGTTCCAAGTAAAAAAAAAAAGGTGCACTGAAATTTCCTTACACCCAATGCCCGGATTTTCCCAACCGATACAATGATTCTTAAGTCTGGTTTGCACTGGTGATTTTTGTGTTATGTGTTATGTGTGTCCTCTTTACATGTGGGTGTGAGCGCATCTTACTCCGTGTGTCACCAACTGTGAACGGAAATCTGTAGTGAGGACAAAAAAAGTTAACAATGCTTTATCAATCTTGTCTCCACTTTTCTCACGATATCTTTGACAGCGTACGACTCAAAATAGGCTATTTCAATGGCATGAAGAAGTTCAACAGGCGATCAACATCTTCATATGGTGCCCTGCATTATGGCACGATGGGTTGAGATGGGACAGGAAGTGGAGAAAATTTTATCTAGAATGAAACTGAAAACAGGAAATTGAAAATCTAGAAATTACGCCCTATTTTCTCCACTATGGTGTATTTTGTTGCACACTGAGAAATGTCGTATTTTTGGAAGTACAAGGAGAAAGACTTCGATCTATGTGGTTGACAAGGGAGACTATTTCCAGCCTTGCACTGCGCTATCGATGGGAAGTCTTTGTTAATTTGGAACCGATCTTTACAGCATCAGTCGGTGTCTTAGAAGTTCCTGAACTAATCCTGATGGCGGTAACGATCCTGAAGGTAGACAAAGAGGTGGATAGACAGAGGGTGGAAATAGAAAGTGATGGAAACATGGGTTGGAACAAAGGAGCGTGAGAATAAAGGAACAGAGAAGAGGGGAGGGCAGGGTGTGGAGGGGGGGAGTACAGAACTGAGAGAGCTGAGAGGAGGAATGACAGAGGAAGGGAGAGGGGAGGAAAATAAAGACAAATGGGGGGGGGGAGGCATAATAAATTGGGCTGAAAGGGAAAGAGATGGAGGTGGTTAGTTTGGAGGGCCTCTGAAGGAAAAGAAAAAGAGTGTAAGAAAGAGGAGAGCCACGGAGAAAGGAAGTCAGAAATAGATAGAGAGAGACAAAGAAAGAGAGAGAAAGAGATTGCAACAGAGAGACAGACAGAGAGAGAGAGAGAGAAAGAGAGAAAAGAATGCAAATTTTTTTAAGGAGAGACAGAGAGAGAGAGAGAGAAAGGAATTCAAATATATAGAGGAAAGAGAGACATAGAGTGAGAGAGAGATAGAGAGGTATAGAGAAGGTTTGGGTAGTAGATAGGTAAAGAGAGAGAGAGGCAGACAGAGAGAGAGAACAAAGGAAGAAGGAGATGTATAAAGAGACAGGCAGAGAGAGAGAGAGAGAGGGGGGGGGGAGAGAGAGAAAACGATGAGAGGCATGTCAGAAATGAAGAGAGGAGAGAAGAAATAGACAATGAGAAGAAAACAGACAGATGAAAAACATGAAGAAAAGCAGAATGTAGAATAGACAGCCACACCCATTGACATATTATACTGTTACATAACTCCTCCATAGCCAGCCATGTCACACAGTTTACATACACTGGAGTACTGCAGTGAGCAATCACTCGCCCGTGAGCGACTCAACGATTCGTTAGTGTCGAGCTAACATCCAGCATATGACAAAACACAGTTTTCTTGGAATTTCGTATTTATACTGTAAAACTGCAACAAAACCCACAATAGGCTTATGGACTCGAAAACTGCTGAAAGGATCCATCCGAAATTTGGCACACAACATCGCTGCATAGGGATCTGTGTTTCTATGTACATAAACCCGAAAAAATCTTATTGTCTTTGATGTTATTCTAAACATGCGATAACAATTGAATAATAAACTCGCAAGGGTCTTGGTCCGAATAATATGTTCGATAGCATGGCGCGCTTGAAACACGTTTTCTTTGAGTAACATTCAGTTTAATCAACCAAAATATCAACACCAGGTGCACCAAAACAATTCCATGTTCCATTTCTAGTTTCTAGAAAAGAGTAACCTACCATAATTTAACAAATTAACAGCGAACAAAATATCGTTTTAGAAAATGGAGTAATTCAAAATGATCATAAGTCATGTTTAAAGCCTTTGAAATAGTAGAAATATTTAACATTGAATTAGCCAGGAAATATTAAATGCATGATAAAATAGATGTTTTGCCAGAGTGCCGCGATAGCTCATCGTCACAAGCCTTCATTCTGACGTTGAACGTTATGAAAAAGATCACGCGCGTCTCGCGGCGCGCTCAGGTATATAATTATTCCAGAGCGTGACAGGTCAATACATCGTGTCTGACGATTTAAGCGTCACCGAGCTACTGTCAACTCATCTTACACAGCATAGTACACTGAAGTCTACTTCAGGGCTAAAGAAGTTCTAGGTGAGTGCAGGTGTTCTGAGATCTTTGTTATCTTATCTTGTAACATCACAGCATTACTCTCGACAACGACTTCGGTGTGGCTTTCCGTATGTATAGACGCTGGATTTTTAAGATCAATGCTATCTCCCTCTTTTAGCATCGTATGGTCACATTTCAGGGCCTGACTAGTTGTAGATGAGTACAGTAGCTGGAAATCTAAGTTCAGAGTCTTTAGCACCATGGGGTCAGACTTGGTAGTCACATCGGAGTGATTTAAGGTGGGTGTAGTCACTGGAATCGTAAACTCTCTGTATTATCGAGTTCATCCTATAACTCACAGCTTCAGATTCCAGCCTAAAGTCAGAGTCTCTATTATTTGTAAGTGAGTAGAATTACTGTAATAACAACTTCTTCTCTAGCATGTCTTACAGTACCACAGCGTCAAATTCCACAGTTAAAAGTTTACAGTAACCCTAACGTATTTTGACAAAACGCCTGTTTCCCCGAAAACCTTTGCCTCGAGAAGGCTGGGATTCATTTTTTCCGATCTCATTTTAACAATATAGTGAATAAATATACTTTTCAGCGGATATGGTGAAGCAATAGGTCCCTTTTTCTCATGTAGCTGTCTAACTCTTATTTTCACGAAGCTGATTACACTACTCGCTCTATAAGTGATTTGGATACACTTGTGTTCTTTCATCACTCGAGGCTCTCCCTGTTCAAAGTTCCATCCACTGTACTTTGTACTTTTCCTTGTGTATTGGATACACTCTTAGTAGATTGTGTATATTGTTGTTGTTGTTGTTGTTGTCGTTGTTTTCAGTGGTGTTGTTATATGTTAATACTGCATCAATATTGATCGTCTTCGTTCTCCTCACTTGCTATCTCTCAAACAAATTATTATCGTTATATTGCGAAATAGAAACCTCATTAAAATTTACAACATTTTGTTTGGTCGTGGGTGAGGGTCAGATCAGCGAAGCTCTGTAAATGCTCAGATGAAATATTAATAGATCTGTGAAAATGATTGACATATAAATGTCCTTTATAGGAAGTCTGGGATGAAAATGAAGTATGCTATGGAGCTGCCCAGTGAAGGCAAAGGATTAATTTAAAAAGAGAAGAAAAATCAATGATCACAGTCAAAATGTAACCTGAGAGCATTCTAACATCCTGAAATGTAACCCTTGCGCTAGAATAGCTTTGATTCAGAGAAAGATAATTTTTGTTTTCCAAATAAAATCTCTCATAGTGGACTTCAGCTCTTGTCATGCTTCGATTTTTTAATTACTTTCTTCAACATGTCTTCAAGACAGATTATATTTAATGAGGTCTTTAGTCTGTAATCATTCCATATAAACAGTATTTTTTTTTTTTTTTTTATCCTCCGTTTTTATTTATTTATTGTTTTTATCTTTTTTCTCCCGAAGGGATAAAAAAATAAAAGCTTGTTTGTTTGTGCTGTGGTTTAACGACACTTCAGCACGGTTACGGCTATATTGAGTCAAACAAGGTAAGATACGTTTACACGTCAAGAAGATGAGAGGAAAGAAAGCGGGACAGAAGATAGGAGCAAGGAGAGAGAGAGAGAGAGGAGATGTCACCCCTGAAATGTCGAGGATGGCATTATATGAGAGACACCCCACCAATTGCGGGCTTACACCGCCTGCAGGTGGGAGCAGAGAAATTATTAATAAACTCCGGGCCCATGCAGGGGAAAGTGTATGAGTACTAAACCAGATAATTTTGAGGCCAAAGATGATTGTACCTATTATGCGTGACATAACCTGTGTTACTCATGACCCCTCTTAATTCCCGATTCTCCACAATATCTTGCATGAGTGTGACTCCAGGATAATGGGCCGAAGGGATCTTTTTAGGGCATAAAATGGGGTCAAATAGCTTGATTGTCAGGGCGATTTAGTGAGCATTTTGGTGTGCGTGATGACAGAGTTTAGCAGTTATATATAACACATGATTGTGTACTCACTCACATCATGCCGTTGCTACCTGATGGGGTTTCCTTGCATAACTGATGCACATAGATAGCTTTTAGATAGTCAGACAGACAGACAGACAGACAGACAGATAGATAGATAGATAGATAGATAGATAGATAGATAGATAGAT
>JBCAUA010066094.1:0-11157 GCA_038406235.1 Peronia verruculata
GCTGACCCACTTACTCCAGTCCCACGCGTCCACAATGTAGAAAGTAGATCTATTACTATTAGGTCGGATTGAGACAAGGACATTTAGGACTACATGATTACACATATCTGTGTCTATGAACACGTTTGAGGCTTGTGTTTACAATAAAATATAGAACATGAAACGAGAAATCTGCGTTCTTGGCCCAGAAAGCCAAAGATAGGGTTTTCTCAGGCACTGGTGAGCAGGCTTCGAGGGGTTAACCAACAGTGTTCTTGAGATTGTCATGTACAGTGCTGCACGTGTTTCTCGAACACGCGGTCGTCGAATTCTCGGATCTCTCGAACAATCTGCACTGTCCCGAATAATTTCCTCTCTTTTCTTAACATTTTTTCACGCCATGGTCGAACCTCTAAACTGATCCGTTGAACTATTTTCTCAAGCACTGTGAGAAAATTTTACCTCATTTTTGGCCTGAGTGACTAAAAATAGCCCACACCATGCTGACCGAGATCCATGCTTGCCTTTGTGGTCTGAACAGCGAACAAAGAGACGCGTGGCTCAAAAAGGCCTAGCCAGCGATTATTGGCCTAATAACCTAATAAAATGTTTCTTTTTTTGTATGTGTGTGTGTCTGTGTGTGTGTACAGATCCTAATGTATTGTATGCTTCGTGATGTCCTTCACTTGTTGTGGAGTTATTACTAAATTACTAATACTAGTAGTAATAGGCCTGCATCCATTACTGTTAAGCTTTTTTACTGTTCCTGTTACTAGTGTTAGGCTAAATACATTTGTGCTAGATCTAATTTTGAATTTTCGTGGCTATACGTGTACGCAATAAAACATTAAATAAAGTGACACTGTTTACAAAAAAAAAAAAAAAAAAAAACAGAAGAAGGAAAATATAATATTACGGGAAGGGGTTTTGCAAGATTTTCGACCGCAAGGTACAATAGATTATACATAAGGGTTGTTTCCCCTATCCTCTAAGTATGTTCACGTGTTCCTCGAAACAGATCCCTCGAACTATTTCTGTTGCACCAACAAGTTTGACGAATACGTGCAGCACTGTATATAAGTAAGTGGTGTAAATTGATTTTCAGACACAGATGCCAGTCGCTGGAAGATTGATGAGAAAGATCGCTATAACGTGAACAGTCTGCTCAACCGATATTTTTCTCCCAAAAGCCTTCAGTGTAGAAATTGCAAAGGCGAGGGACACTTATCACGGGACTGTCCACTGCCCATGGTGAGAGGACATAGATGTTATACTTCCATAACTGTTACTGTTTAATCTTGAATGATGTGTTTCAAGGTTGTTAGTCAAAAAAAATTTGAATCTGGAAATAGCTTTAATTTGATTTTTTAACATTTATTTTTTTTTTAATGGGAGGGGAGGGGGACAGAAGAGTCATGGCTACCAGTTGTCATTGTGAATAACAAATTTTCTCATACCAATTTGGTGAAAACTTTTGTACGTATTCTTATTTATCATCAGTATTGTATATATATATATATATATATTACTGATAAAGATAAAGTATGAATGTTATGTAGGTGTTACCAAGTGGAGAGTCTGTATTGATTGATATATTTTAGGTGTGCCCCTGGGAGACTATATTCTCTATTCTCGGCTCTTGGGTACGCAGACAAGCAATCTCTAGTTCATTTTTATCTCACTCAACCAATTTCAGTGCACTAAATGTTTTTAAGAGAATCTTTTTATGAAGAATTTTGAATGGTTAAGGGAATGCTTCTTTAATAACTGTCTTTTTCTTCTGCCTCCTCTCCTTTTTTCCCTCTCTCACTCTTTCTCTCTCAAATCTCCTCCCTCCCCCTCTCACCCCAGCCCCCTCTCTTTTTCTCGTACCCAAATCATTTTTGGCCTGTAAGATTTCCCTGTCTGAGCCAGTCTCTTTATTCTCTGTCAATGTGTTTGACATACTGCATTTCCTCTAACAGAAGCGGCCATGTATATTTTGTGGCATCGAAGGCCATGAGTACAAAGCCTGCCCCAATGCCATTTGTTTTAACTGTGATGCCCCTGGTCACCGGAGCACTGAATGCAGTGAGCCAAAGCGCAGATGGAATGTATGCTGTGATCGTTGCTGGATGCCTGGTCATGAGGAGAGGGTAGGAAATCGCTGGTTTTTGTATTTTTCAGTGATGATAATTTTCTTCCAGTTGGCGGAAATCCCCTTTTTTTCCCTTCAGCCAGTTAGTTTCCTCTTTTTCTCCTCGATAACAGTAGGCATCGCGACCCACCCTGCCTCCCTTCCAGTATGCCCCCCAGCACTTGTTCAAAGGTAAAATGAAACTTCTTTTAAATAGTTTGATATCAAAATAAGACTTTCTTTTTATCAGATAGGCTTGCATATGGGTTGGAGAGGGGTGAGGCTGTTTTCTTACATGTTTTGAGTTGACGAAAAATTTTCCTCATTTCTGACAATTTTTTGTTATCATCACTGATTTTTGTGTTATGGACAATACTTTCATTTTCCTGAGATAAATCATCCCATTTATAAATTGCTCAGTATGAATCTTGAGTAAGCATAAAAATCGGGAGCAGAAGCAGATGACATAAAACATATATAATGTAAGTTTATCGGGTAAGGATTGTACAGATAAGAAAATGACAGTTTATTTCAATTGTGAACTGTGAATTGAGAGATTGTCTAACACACTGATTATGAAAAGTTGATCGCTTAGTTGATTGTGAATGAATACATTTAAATGATGAATGATTAATTATTTGAAGTAATGATTAAATTTTGTAAGTTGATGAATGGATTTTTTAAGAGACTTGTTTAAGTTTTCCCATCATCTGTAAAAATCGACATATAGCATATCTTACACGGCGGACAAACTTCAAATTTAAATTTATCAAACAGATACATTAGTGATCCAGGTTATTGAAGTGTGGTTGAATTTTGTTCAGTACAAGTACATGATCTAAATTAAGAGACAAAACAAAATTTAAAATAAACAAATTACGACAGTGATTAGATTTTCATATTACACTATTTCATGATCACTCAGCTCATTTCTCATAGCTTAGTATGAACAAAAAAGTTGAAAGCCTCTCATGTTTATCTGACTCTCATATCTTCTTGCAGGTGTGCCCAGATAGATGGAGACAGTATCACATCACTGTAAGTCCAATGATAATGTCAGATATCTCTGCTGCATATGATGGAGTTGATTATGATTATCTCTATTATAAAAATGTCTTAGAATTAAATTGATTGTCTAACTGGCAACTATACAAATATATTAGAAAGAAGTAAACCACAACACAAAGGTCTTGATAGCAGAAATTGAATATTAGTGGTATTGCTTGTCAGATTTTCGAGCCTAATTGGCTCTTCATCAGGGCAATCAAAAAAACATTAAATATCTGTCATAAACATCACATCATCACGGCTGTATGACCAAGGCATGAGTTATTTAAGCCCTTTCAAGAAATTGGGGAAAAAAGCTATTTACAGCACAGATCATTTAATGAGATAACACCGTTTTAAGTGTGTTGAAATTGGTGCATAGTTGTATTGATGTATTTCATTTTTAATGGCATTGTCTGATGGCTCTCCTCTGTGGGGGCCCGGTGTATATAAGTAGGTTTTTTGCTCCCACCTGGAGGAGATGAAAGCCCATTATGGCTGGGATTTTTTCCATGAAGTGCCATTCATGATTTCCTTCTTTGAGGAAACATGAAGTTATAGAGAGTAAGAAATGCTGGAAATTGTAGCATTACATAATAATAATAAAGGGCATTTATGTAGGGCCTCACCCCGGTAGGGCTCGAAGCGCTTTTACAAATCCAAAATGTTTAGCAGCCACACATGAAATATGCCTCAAACAAACAGGGGCAATAACATACGTATATACATATTTATTTCATGGTATACAGACATGACTCAAGACATGCTCACACACATAATCCTGTAATGCAGTTCAAACGCATACGTAAGTTTGTAGACATGACTGACAGCCCTCTCGCCGGAAAGACTTGAAAACATTACTCAGACAGATGCTTGTTGAACATGTCCAGTTTTGTTCACTATATAGATTTACATTTATGTATCCAAGACAGACAATAAAGGCATGTTTTTATTTATTTGCTGTATGTTCCAATGCACTAGCTGTAAAAACTCTTCTTTAATATTTTAGCTGAGGCAAACAACAAATTTCCAATTTCTTTGATACACCCAGGTCAAGCCAAGGAGTCTCATTACCACTTCCAAAACAGCACAAAATTCTCTGGTATTCTGCTACAACTGTGGGAAAAAAGGCCATCTGGGATACGTAAGTCTTTGCGTGGACATTTCAGTTGTTGACGCTTATATGTAAACAGTATACTGAGAGGTGAATCTGTTGATGTTTGTGTAGGTAAATATAACATTAAGTACATTGCAGCTTCGTGCACAGTAATTATGTCTAGTTTTGTGGAGACAGATTCTGTCAAGGAACAAATTGATTTTGATGCTTATAGATTGTTTGACAAGTAAAAAGTGCTAGTTGTGAAAATGCTGGTTTTCTAAGATCCTTATTCAGGGCATTGCTGATGAAATTCAATCATGATAATAACTGTTCTGAAAAAAAAAAAAAAAAGAAGAAGAAGAATGACCTTTCATTATAGTTTAATCACAATGGAGCTAAGAAGCAGTGATGTTGAGCATATCTTAATATCAATGCAACATACAAATTTGAAATATATTTTTGGTGATGAATATTTTCAGAGGAATTTTCAACTAAATGAGGAGCAGAGAGACAGAACAAAAACAAAAATGTTTGTTCTTACAAATCAGCAGAATATCAGTATATCCTCTGGGGATGTCAAATTTCCTACCTTAGAAGAATTTCCTACTTTTTGGCTGTCAGTAATTTCACTTTTGGCCCCAGATCTGGTATTATTTACCATTAAATTACTTCAGTTTTATGTGCTGCTAGAGTATGCCAGGAACTTTTCCTCCTTTTTCATGGAGACAGAGTGACATCCCTGATCCTGGCAAACTTCTTGTGTTTTTGTGTGATCTTTGAAGATGTAATTTTTCTGTTTGCTAGGAATGCACAGCTCCCAGAATGAATCAGTATGTGGCCGCCAGCTATCCGTTTATTGCCCAGTATGACACCAAGAGGAAGCGACAACAGGACCAAGGCCAGGGAAGAAGTGCTCAACGGAGGGATCACAGGAAAGGCTGGTTTCACCACAAGGAAACAGAACATGATGAGCACAACATTGGCAGAGCAGGCAGAGGTAATGAATTTTTTTGTGCAAAAGCAGATTGGGATATCTGTTGTATTAGACTTGTAAGTTTTCCGACAATCGTCGGACTGGTAAATTTTCTCACAGAAGAAAGGTTGAGTTTTAAACCCTCCCCCACATACGCAAGTTCATCAAAAAAGCTGTTATTTCGGTCAGTGAAAAAAAGTTCAGGCAATCTTGTTAGGAACCACTTACATGTCTGTGGTATTATTGCTTTTGATTTTTTTTTTTTTTTTCTTTAAAATTTTATTTATGCTTTTCTTTCTTATTGAAAGTGAAGATGAGATAATGGTAATGGAGGGAGGGTGGGGAGGATCGAGAATTATAGAAGGGCTAAAGACAGCTGATGCATTGACTTGCTGAATGGATGTAGAGATAAATAAAAACTTTACCCCATTTGTGACTGGGCCAGCCACTACACAATTGCAGAGTTTACCTTGACTAGATTGGAGTATGTCACAGGGACAGTGGCATATCTATGAAATTGTACAATAAATTTGATCATTTATAATTAGTTCAATTATATGCAACATGCATTTTCTGAATACATCTGATTATGTACTATAGCTCTTAAATGTACAGAAAATTCCATTGGCTCTAGGACCCAAGGAGTGTTAAAAACCAACATATAATAGCCTTGTCTCAGGAAACAGATGAATAATCCAGACATTACAATGACATTGAATATTCATCTGCCTTAGAAGCGAGTGCTCTAGAATTGTGTTTACACGTAAAAGGCCCAACACATCCTTGCAGCTTTCAGTCATTCAGTGTCTCACTTAGTGGGTTACCAACTCGGTCAGCTTGGGCTGTAAAGGGTGAAGGTGACAACATAGTCAGGTCAAACAAATCTCCACTGTCCTCTGGCCCTGTCCTCTGCCGCTCCCGTCTTTCTGGTAGATCTAGATCTGTAATTGGCCTGGGCTAGAAGTCAGATTCCACTTGTAGTCGTAGAGGGTGTTGTGTCACTATTTTCATTTTGTAACACTGTCGTGCGTCTTAATTATGATATCATGCTAAGCATACATTATTCAATTTGCAGACATGATTGTTTACTTTCATTTTCATTTCCATGCTTAAAACATCTTTTACCTTGCAAGATTGAGAGCTCTCTGTGTTCAAAAAGGAGATAAACAACCCCTACTAAGCCACACCAATGCATTTTGTACTTGAACTAGTAAACTGTAGTTATTGTTTTGTTTTACATCTATGGGCATAGCCATTGAAAAAACTTCACTCTGATATCAGTAGTAGACCAGTGTCATTTTCCATGCTATGATGCTTACAAGATAAGAGCAGAGTAGCAAATGATATCTCTAATACGTTTATGATGATGTTGTGCTACATTTGCTTTGGTCCACATTGAGTAGTAGGCTTAGAGTTGAAACATTATGCATCCGGACACAACTCATTTCCTTTTTTTTTTTTTTTTACAGGAGATAGAAGACATGATAATAGATCACAAGATGAACAGCCTCTCAAGAGGAAGGATAAAAAACGTAAGCACATTCAAGATCATGGGCATAGCAAGAGAAGAACAGAAAATGACAGTGACTCAAGAGAGAGGAAAAAGATGAAAACAGAGCATCACAACATGGCAGTTAAAGATAAGCAAACAAAGGGAAGGTCCAAAGGAAAAAATTCTTCCACCCGGAATCAAGGGGAAAACTCTATGTTTGGACCAGAGTCGAGGTCCAGAAGCAGATCAGGAAGGAGAGGGTACTATGAGGAAGGAGAAATTGTGGAGGAGGAAGATTTTTATGATGACCTTGAAAGTCACCAGGTCAACGACAATGAATGGTGGAAGAAACGAGACAAGTCTTCGAAGCAGAGAAGAAAGAAAAGCGGCCGGGAACTTCCCAGATCTTCAGATTCAGGTGTGTGATGAGAGTAGGCCTGTGCATAACTAAAGTATTTCATTTTATGTTTCGTCTTTCAGCCTCCCGGCGGGGGGTCATCTCATAGATTTTCTTAATTAACCAATAATAACCATTTGTTTAGCTGCATAAGTGCTCGAACTAATTAATTTACTGGTTAATCTGCCCCTCTTTGTGATTTGTTTGGCCGCACCAGAGTTGGTTTAAGTCTGTGACCCGACTAAGGTTGAACTATTGATCTGTTCCTATTATTAGTGCAACAAGAAGTCTGAATTGTTGCATGAAACATGAATTTTGTTTTGTTTTTTTTTATGCCGTGGGAATCCATTCCACTTTTCACCAATGCTTTTTTTTTTCTGCAATTTAATTATGCCTTTCTTTTTTCAGTTTCCATCAAAACTAAAACAGCTGAAATCATTGATAACCAAAATCAGCATTTACTGCATCAAGAAATTTACCCCCACTACTATGTCAGGCTTAACTGTTTGTCATGACTGTTAGTGTAAAGCTTAGAATTTTTTTTTATTTTTTTTTATGCTGATATGCATGTTATAGTAAAATGACAAAAACTCCAAAGCATAACTGTTTCAGAAGAGAATAAGTAAATAAATATTTGAGCTTTCTGTTACAGGAAAACACATAATCCATGTGATCCTGATTTTATTATTATTAAACTTAAAACTCTTTCACTGCCAGGTTCTTAATCACTAAAACTTTTAACTTTTATATCACATCCTTCCGTCTGATGTGTAGTGCAATTTTGTTCAGCAACATATCAAAATTTCAGGAGCAATTTGAATGTTTGGTTCTCAACAGCTGTGTAGAATTCACTGATTTGAACTTGAAGAAGAGGATAAAATAAACTTTAGACTTTCTGGCACTGTAATGGTTAAAAGATTTAAAGATTTTGAAAGGTCTAAAATCTACCAAAATGTCATTCATGATTGGCTGATCAAAGATCTGTTGTCGTATTTTGATCTGAATAAACACTGGTCATTTTTGCCTGAAAATGAAATAGACTGGCAAGAATACCTGATAACAGCTGTGATGATAGTCTGAACATGAACTGAATGATTTTTTCAGCCAGCTGGTTAACTTCCATTCGCCAGATACAGGGGGCATAAGACAAGTATTACAGTTTAAGAAAGAAAAAAAAAACATAGCTACCTCTGATATTTGAAATGGGAATCATGTGAGGAGAGAATTTTTTTTTTTAAAAATATCACAAGAAACAAGCATTTTCTTCACATGCTGAATTTTTCATCCCTGATATTTCAAATACAAGAGAAAAAGTGATCTTTTCCTTCTTTACAATTCTTGTATTATACATTTACCTCTTCCATTTGCCAAAAACATGTAATTTGGCTTATGGTCAGAATGACTCATTTTAATATCTACGTGTAAGAAGAAGCACATGAACTTTCAGATTTTTATGGATGGTCAAATTTTTAAAAAAAAAAGGGGGGGGTGGGAGGGGGGCTGTTTATCAGGTGAAATTGGAGAAATGAATGATAATTTGTTGTTTTTTTTTTTTTACACAAATTTTCATTATGAATGGAGAATAACTATAACATTACATGTGTCATTTGTGTTACAGACTGGAGAAGAAATGAAAGATATCTGGCTAACCATGCAAGATTACCTAGCACCAGAGATGGGAATTTTCATAAGAGAGGTCACAAGAGAGAAGGTATTGATCATGGACACAGGGATGATGGTCACAGTTCTTCAAAAAGATTCAAGCATTCAGCACCAGGCTTTAGCAAAAACCAAGGCTCTATGAAACATTTCCCCAGCAGTGAAAACTTGAATGCCAGGTTTCATAACAGACAAATCTCAGCCAGTGATAGAAACTTTCCTCAAGGCAGATTGAAGCATTCTTCCTCTTGGCCTGTACTTCAGAACACATCAGGGAGTCGAAAAGGCAACAGAAATGGTTTTCAAGTCCAAAATCAGAGATTTATTTCAATGAAACAAAACTGTGATATAACAGTCAGCCTTCGGAAGTAGAAACTCCCTAAGATAACATGATAGCCCAGAGCTACATGTATAGATGGAGTCATGAAAGTCAGATAAAATGGCAAATCCACACATCTATCTTTTTTTTTCAAACCCCAAAGTTCTAACATAATTTGATGCAAATGTGGGTGGTGAGAGTTGAACAGATATTTCCAGACTTGATTGATTGTTCTTATTTTATGTACATACCGGTAACATCATTTGTGACCAATATGTATCGGAGAAGGCTGATCATGAAAAATGTTAAGAAATTATTAAAGGGCACTTCCAACTCTATAAACTATAGGACATATCTCACCGAACTAACATATTTCATAAGTAAATTGACCACGTGTACTCAACAAAAAGGAAACTTTTAGTTTTAGTATATTAACTGGGTTGCTGGCTGTACATCTGAAGCCAAAAATCTTGGGGACTAAAGATATGAATTGTGGGTGAAAAAAAAAATGCTATATAGAAAGAAAAAGCATCACTCATGAAAGTCTTGGGCATCACCACAATTGATTGATAATTTCAGGAAATTGTGCTATACACATGCCTAACACATAGATTCTGTTTCATGTTTTGTTTTCAGGGAAAGCATCTTTCACCATAATTTTACTTTCTTAGAAGTTTTATATCATGTGGGAACCTGCAGGCAACCCCATATAATAAATAAAGCTTGCACCAATCTCTGTTTTTAATCTGGAAGGTTATCATGGGGGGGAGGCGATTCATTTATGACTTGGCCAGATCATATGAAACTAAATTACACACTGATTTGATTTACTCACCAAGTCACAGAACTGCTAGTGTAAGATCAGATCACAAGAAAATGGAATATGTCAGTACATGTATAAAAAAAAAGTAAAAATATGTAATATGGGTATTTGTATTGTCAGATTGATCAGTAGAAATCACAGGCTAGAGTTACTTGTCTGCTTTTTTTTTTCATAATCATCCTAGACCAAAATCCTAGCAAACTTTATGTGCAAGTCATTGGTGCACACTGAAAGAAGACACTGACTATAACAAGGCCAAGATACCAAGATTTTCAGGAAATAATTTTCTACTACATAATTTATTGTGTGTAAGGAAGCAAATCCAAGCACAAATATTATAAATCTGTTCTGATATTTCCTGTTAATTCTAGCATAGTGTTTGGATAATGTGGTGGTCTGAATAGGTTTCACAATGTGAGTAATAGCATTTTGTAGGACTTGATTCACCCACTTGAGCATGCTATGAGAAGTCTTTCAAACATTCTGTTGGTGCACTTGTGTATATATGCTTGCTGCTGAATTTTTAGAATCTATTGAATGGAAAGTATTTCAGGAAATTTCCATACAGTGTATATACATATGTATAATATCTCTGATGATGTGAATTTTGGATTAAGGATTCTGGGGAACGACGTCTCCACCCCTCATCATTTGTTGCCGTAATGGTTTTACATCACAGAGCTAATGTAAATCATGTTGCTGTCAGTGTAAACTTGGGCTAAAAGAAAATGAAATTTGGCGAATAAATCACAATGAAATTGTCTCTTCTTTGGTGTGTGTGTGTGTGTGTGTGCGCATGCTTGGGGGTTTTTTTTTTCTAGACAGGCAGAAGAATTAATGACAGCGTTTTGAAAAATTTATGAAAAAAAAAAAATACATTAAGCTATGCAGGCATTCACCATGTGGAATCAACATACAGATTTTTTCAAGGCAAAGAGAAAAAAAGGGCAGACTGCATCACTGAGTCTAGGAGGATGAGAATCCATGAAGTTAGCAGGACTACTGAAGGTCAGAACAAATGGAGGAGAATTATTCTAACAATAGTTTTCACAGAAATGTAGCAATTAAGTACATGTATTTTTTTCAAAATCACATGACCTAAGAAACATCACATGTGGCTTTGTTTATATGATGTGACAAGTCTCAGAGCTCACCATTCGTCCAGATGTGTCTGCCATGCGCAGAGCAAGTAAACAAAGCCACATGTGAGCGATGTTCACTAGATCATGTGATTTTGAAAAAAATACCTAATT
>JBCAUA010066105.1:0-11156 GCA_038406235.1 Peronia verruculata
TGGCAGTTGAAAATCGATGGAAGAGTAGGCCTGAGTGCCGCTGTGGGGGCAAAATTTCCAAATTTCTACCCACAAAATTTCTCAGCAATAATGGGCAACTTCTAAAAGCCGAGATAATCCTATCTCTTAGGATTGAAAGGCTTAAAGAAAAAAAAAAAAAAAAATGGTACATTTGCACGATTACGGTTTTATTATGCCAAACGCGGTGAGTTAAGTTTACTGGTACAAGTCAAAATGATTTTCCTCTAATGAATCTGCAAGTATGATATTTTACAATAATTCCACAGTTTGATTAGCCCAGTCCATGATAAGTGAGTTAATGTGAATCACTGTCACCAATCACCAGACCACCAGTAATACCGAGAATGACCTTTGGTTTTTACGCGGTTAAAATATAAACTGTTTAGAAACTATAAGAACAATGGCCTGTGTCCACAGAGCAGATTTTGGTGCTGTGGACGAGATTTCGTTACTGAAGACCGGATGTTTTTACTCGAGCAAAAGGTAAACATCAGTGTCATTTGACAATCTAGACAAACGGTAGAGAATGCACTGTAACTGTTACACAATGCTAGCATTCCAAAGACGCCAGGCGGAAGCATTCACTCGCTATAATGTCAATGTTGGTATTACTGCCCAAAACTTCACTGACATATTACATCCTTCTACGTGTCTTTTTACTTCTGTTCACCATGACTCTGAGCTGCCATTGCTGGGCATTACATGTATGTTGCTACTTCCTAATTGTTGATTTCACACTGTTATATAAACAAGGATGTCAATCTGTCTATGTGAAAAAGTAGGAAAAGTTCCTGTCATATTCTTTAGTAACATGTAAAACTGAAGTTCGATAATGGTAATAATGGGGCCAACAGAGAAATTATTGAGAGCCAAAAAAGTCTATATATATATATATTTATAATTATCTATATATCATATATATTTTTTCACTCTGCCATATTCTTATGGTATACATGATATTATGTCAGTTTATATGAGACAGATGTGAGTGTCAATGTATTTGTTGTGTACAGTATATCTTGTGTCTCATCAACTATGAATTGAACTGCCTTTTAAGGACGACTAAAGTTTATCCTATGTTAGCTTATCTTATTTTTACCTCACATTTCAAGTTAGCTTCATGGATAATCTGTTATCCTTAGTAGTATGGTTGGTTGATAATCCGCTGTGTGTGAAAAAATCAGTTTTCTGCAGTTTTAATGCTATAAAATGTACAAAGACTGACGACCCCTCCCACGCCTGCAGTAACTCTTACATATGGCAAAGCCGACTTTGAGCTATTGTAACCCTCAGGCCAAATAGTTTCCCTTCCCTATAAGTCTGGCACAGACATTCTGAACAAAGAAACAAAATCACTTTTCTTCCTGTGACATGTACATGTGTTTGAAAGCAAACAAAATTATGAAAAAATTATATGATGAACTTTTTAGATTTTTTTTTGTTATACGTTTCAAATAACAAGAGAGAAATGGTTTCTTTTCTTTATTTACAATGCTTATCTTATACACTGTAATCTTGTATTCGGCAAAGGGAAGTAAGTAGGCTGACAGTTAAAATAACCCCCAAGTTTTATTTGACAAACGGAAGTAAGTAGGCAGACAGTTAAAACAGTCCCCAAGTCAGTGCATTATACACACAATATTAACATGTATATTAATAACAATGATATGTAGCTTGGTGAGTAAGTCAGCCAACATACTGAATAATAAGCATTGTCAGGATCCAACATAAATAACCCTACCCTCATAGATAGCCCTTGCTAAGGACTGAAAGGTGTAAAGACACATAAGAGCTAGACAATCACTGAAACATAGCATGGATTGATATAAGTGCATTGTTTTATTTCATTTATGGCAACAAATGGACATGTAATTATGTAAATACAGAGTCACCACAAAAAGAAGGACCTAAAAAGCCTCATATTTAAAAAAAAAAAAAAAATTCTGTTCTTTTTCAGTTGAGTTGCACAGCAGATCTGTCATGTTTACATGTATCTGATACCAAGATGAACTACTGGGAGCATTTTGTTGTGGAAAAGAGGACAAAGATTGTGGAACTGTGTTTTTCAACAAAAAATTCCCACCAGCATTCGATCACACGTTTGGTTGAAATGTTTAGAAACACTGGAAGTGTGGGTAACAGAAACAAAGGTCAAAGTTCAGAGTCAAGATGCCAGTTCGTGTTCAAGATTTCAGGGATCAGTTGAAATAGTTACTTCGTGACTAGCTACTTCGCAAAACTTTTCTTCCCAGCGTATTCACGTCAAAATTGACTCTGAACAAGAGTCGGTAACTTTTGTTGCAAAAAACATTTCCACAATCTCTGTTCTCTCTTCAACTAAAAAAAAAGCTCGCAGTAGTCCATCTTGGCGTCAGAGAAAAGTTAAGGTCTGCTCTACAACTCGACCGAAAAAGAAAAGAGAAATGACAAATCTCTTTTGAAAATATGTGTCTTTAGTTTTGTCCCTCATGTTGTGTGCCACAGATATGCTCAACACTGAAATTCCTGTCCATCTTTTATTCATTGTTTTCTGTGGTGCATGCAAGTACAGGCATGGAGATGCGACACGATGAAATCAGGCTCTCGGCAAATTTTGAGCATATGGAGGTATTGGTATCACTGTAAAGATTATTCATTTCTCTATCAGTGTGTGAAAAAATGGTTGCTCTATTTTAAGTAGACGTTGAGATATTGGCAGTTAAAGACAATGGTGGTGACCTGTTGCTGCAGCTGAATTTAGCGAGAAAAAGTCAGATCAATTTTGTAAATCCTTTATCTTTGTAAGGCCATGCCACAAAATTACAATTTTTGGGTTTTACCGGATCTATTTCAGTAAACTGAATTCTGAAATGCATTTATAGATTGATACAGAAGGGCTTGATGAAGAAAAAAAAATTGCATCAATAATTCCTTCACTGCTGAAAAACCAGTGATTTCTCCGGTCGCCTCAGTTTGACGAGCGCCCGATTTGATCGTGAGGTGTCTCATATATATTGTGCATTAAAAAAGAAGAAAAAATACATCCAGCATGACACATAATCAAACGCTATCACATATGACCACATATCATATATAGATTTACATGCATACGGATGCTATACCCACTCAATGG
Organism: Peronia verruculata; assembly: GCA_038406235.1. Taxonomy (NCBI): domain Eukaryota; kingdom Metazoa; phylum Mollusca; class Gastropoda; order Systellommatophora; family Onchidiidae; genus Peronia; species Peronia verruculata. The sequence continues at coordinate 3,134 of JBCAUA010066105.1, forward strand.
AGTTATTCTATCAACAGGTACAGTTTTATAATATATATGTGTACATGAGAATCTGACATTGGTGTAGACATGGCATATTATCAGTGCAGTCAACAAAATGTTTATGGTCTCTGCGAAATACAGAAAAAAATAATATAGCTATCTTGTGTGATTCCAACAATCCCCTTTCCCTACATATTAAAATGCCGTTACTTTGGATTTATTCCTGGAAACATCTTTCCCACAATAAATCTAGTATAAATGAAATATTTGACATTTTGAACACTCCCCTTCACCACTAGATAACAAAGTTATCTATTTGCAACATTTCCCTTCTCCTAGAGATAATTCCATCACTGTGATACATAGTGTAATCTGCTGTCTTATATGTCTCACCCGCAAAACTAAAAGTGCAAAGTAAATGACTAGCATGGAAATAAATATAGTCACTTTCTCATGGAATCATCCATCTGTTCACATTCATTCATTTATCTGTCACATTCCTATCCATTCATCTGTCTATCTTTCCACCCATCCATCCATCCACCTAACCACCCACTGATCATTCATCCATCTGTCTGTCTATTCTTCTGTCTGTCCATCCATTGGTCTTTTTGTACATCCACCAGCCCATCCATCCATCCATTCATCCATCCATCACTAGACTCACATAAATATTGTGCTACCTGTTCATTCATTTGACAATTTTCAACCCCTCCGGTGCTTTCTCACTACCCAACTAAGATTGCACTAAGAGACGTTTAGATCTAATCATGACGATAACATGTAAATCATTTTCAACAACATGTTTGCAACTAAGGTCCAACAAATAATTCACAACTGCAGTTCATTTCAAAAAAACATTTCTTCCTTAGTCACAAAGGGAGTCAAGGGAGACCACTATATCTAAAAACTGATGTTGTCTGCTCAGAGTTAAATCCCCTGTCACAGAGAAACCCAAGGAAAGCAAATGAATGACCATAGGAGATCATTTGAAATGATCAGGACAAATACAAAAAAAAAAAAAGGAGGAATATTATGGGAAAGAGCAACGAAACAAATAAAGGCCAACTTTCTATAAGGATATATATACAATCTTGACACAAAAATTGTTTTCATGTGTTTCCCTATGGATTCCAATACTCCTACATCATTTATCATGAGATGTGACACAATGAAAACAGGCTCTCGTCAAATTTTGAGCCTATGGAGTTATTGCTATCACTGTATAAATTATTCATTCCCCTATCAGTGTGTGAAAAAAATGGTCGTTCTATCTTAAGTAGAAGTTGAGATCTTGGCAATTAAAGACAGAGGGGGGTGATCTGTTGCAGCACCTGAATTTATTGAGAAAATAGCTGTTTATTTTTGTAAATCCTTATTAATCCTTGTTAGCCCATGCCATTAAATTACAGATTTTGAGCTTTTACTCAATCTTTTTCAGTAAAATGAACTCTGAAATGCATTTTTACATTGACATAGAAGGGTTCGGAGAAGAAAAAAAATAACTGCGTCAAAAATTGATTCACTCTTGAAAAACACGTGATTTCTCGGTCCGTTCAGCTTGACGAGTGCCTGATTTCATCGTGTCACATCTCAATTCTATAGGTATCCTGCCTAACTTCAGAACAAGACCTGTAATTTGATGAGGATGGGCTGTCCTGGCTGTGGGGTTCAGTATCAGCCTTTCAATGAAAATAATGTGAGTTTGAAAGCTACTGGGAGATGGGGAAGATCAGAAAAGGTGCATGGACTTTTTCAGTAACTCTAATAATCCCATGGCCAACTGGATGTCTAGCCTTCTCTAATTATGGCGAATATATTTCAGAGGTCCCATCTGTAAGTTTCACACATCAAAGAACTCTTTGCAGTTAAAAATGGGATGAAACAAAATTTTCCAAATTCCAAAAACATGTATTTATTTTTTTTAAAATTTCCTCACCAACTTGAACAGATATTTAAAACAGAGATAATCTTTGGACAAAAAACTACATACTTTACAAGGACAATAATAAAAAAAATGCTGATAAATTCATCTAACACTTGTAAACTATTAATACAACATTACCAACAATGTCTCACACAGGAATGGAACTCGATATACCCGACATTAAATCCTTCATCATTCAGGGCTACATTTTGTCTATATATAACTGATCAGTCTTTTACTGTGTACATTTACCCACCGTACATGTATTGGACACAATATAGCCGTTATCCTGCTGATGTGCCGTTAAACCTCAACACAAACAATCACCAAAAATCTAGCAACAATGTTGGCACTGGAGCTCAGCAAAGCACATACACAACATTTATATGGATATCCGTAACTTAAGATGTAACATTCATACAGTCTGTGTGATTTCAAAGCAACAAGAATCACTACCAACAACAAGAACAGGACACACTTGAAATTTGTCCTCCTGAGGGATGTTAGAAACACACATTTCATCCACGTGACATTGGTATCAATATTGTGAGCCCAATTCTTTGTTGCCCTGTCTCCATTTCTGACCATCATTATTTTTAAACCTATATCCATCAACATTATATTAATTTAGAATAGATCAACTTGAAGCAGTCATTACCATTTAATTGACATATCCAGAACCATTTTTATTAATTAAATTGGAATGAAAGAAAACGGAGCTATAAATAATATTGCATTCAGAATTATTATAGATCCATCACTATCAAATAATTGAGAATGGCAGAACTTGGAACAATCATTATTATATGTGAACATATGGGACTTGGTGCTAGGGGTTCTCATAACCTGGCGCTATCAATAATATTTCAACTTAGAGTGACAGGGGCAAACTGAATGTTATGATGACTTCATCACAGATTTATCAGTGACATTTCTTGTTTGTGCTCATGTGATGGTTTAACCCATTCACTGCGTAACACTGGGTAATGGTTGCTTTGCTTGATGATTAACTGCATAACAACACGCTCCCTAAGAACACTGGGCTGGTGAGACAGAGGAAGGTCTACGACCTGGGCGGAATGCTGCTGTCTGAAGCTTCAAATGAAGTTTCTTTGGAAGATGGAGATGAACCTGAAGGCACGGAATCATTTGAATGGTCAAAGAACTGCTCTGTGGAATAAATATCGACGGGCACATAGCCAGTCCTCCGGCCCCGATCACCGGCTTGGACTGGGGATTTTTTCTGTGAGAGAGAAATAGGGCTGGAGGTCAGCGGATGAAATGACAGAACATGTGATGTTGATAACAACGGGTGGAACATCAACTGACAGAAAAGGTCATGGAAGAATGTATGATATTCTTGCCAAGTTTCAGATATCTTGAGCCAAGGACATTTTTACCTACTTTCCAACTCAGATATCAAAACTGATACAAACGTTTTAATTTTTTTCAGGGTAAAAAAGGTTAACTTTTCATTTTGTGAAAAAAAGAAAAAAAAAAAAAAAGGGGGAAGAAATATGGTACCCGAGTCAGAAAATAGTTACAAACTTCCGTAGCTTGAAATCACCCACTACGACTTCCTACTGATTTGCCCTGGGCGCAGGATTTGTGACCAGGGCAAATGAGTCGGAAGTCACGCCAAGCAACGAAGATAAACGGCTGCTTTTGGTCATTTTTAACTGCCTTCCAACTGAGATATTAATTTTTTATTTTTTTGGACAAAATGTCAATTTAACCTTTTTTTAATCTGAAAAAAAAAAAAAAAAAAGAAATATTTTGGCATCATAGTCGGAAAATAGTAAAAAACGGTAAAAAACGGCTGTAACTTGAACTCATCTGGCGACTTGCGACTCATTTGCCCTGGGCGCAAGACATATGCACATTTTTGAATTTGTTGTCTGTTGGCAAATCTTTTTCTTATGTTATTCAAGACATTTTTATGAAACGATGTTATCTTGTGGAAGACGACAGTGCTGACAGAAGGAGAAGATAAAAAAAAAAAAAGGACAACATTGAAAAGTGACGGGAGGTGAGACAAAAAAATGAACATATTATTTCCACCTTCTACTATAGCAATACAGTAAAGGGGACTGTTCATTTGGCTGAGTGGTTGCCTTAATGGTAAAAATGATGGGGTAAAAGGTCTATTTGTGTGACATGTCACTGAAGTGCTAATTTTCCATATAATTTTCATTACATGGGTGACATTTCCCCTTAAAAGTGGATGGACTATCATGATACTGTTTAGGCTACATTCAAAGAAAGGGACAGAAGGCCCACAACCAAACCACCAATAGTGACACACCCACCTTGGAAACAAAAGATGTCAATTTCTTGACCAACCCTCCAACGGTACCTAATTCTCCCTCGGCTTTCACCACTTTCTCCTCTGTGGCTTGTACACAATCTCGCACCATATTGACAAATTCCTGAAAAGTTATCAATTATTTGATATCACATATGCACATAGCGGTAAGCAAGTACTGATATCATGATCTTAGACTTATTGTCAATGAATGTTTTTTTAACAACAGTCATCTGATACTAATATGATCAACTGTCACCTTATTGCACTTTATTTAACTATAACCTGCCTATCATTAAACTTCAATTATACAATATATATTAGAATAATCTCACATGATGCAATTGGACAGAGGAAACAAAAACAAGCAACACTAAATGAACAGTTCTGCTGGAGGAGAGACAGTTAAATGTGACAAGCAACTTTTTCCATTGATGCACAAGCAAGATACAATATTAAAATCAGGCATACTATAAAGATTTAAATGTGGGAATTGTTCCTATATGAGATGCCACACAACGAAATCAGGCGCACGTCAAACTGAGCTGACCGGAGAAATAGCATTTTTTCCAACAAAGATTGAATTTTTAACGCAATCTTTATTTCTTCACCAAACCCTTCTATATCAATCTAAAAATGCATTTCAAAGTTCACTTTGCTGAAATAGATCGAGAAAAGCCCAAAAATTGTAATTTAGTGGTATGACCTAACAAGGGTTAAAAAGGATTTACAAAAGTGATTGGCCATTTTCTCAATAAATTCGGCTGCAGCAACAGGTCACCCCCTTCGTCTTTAATTGCCAATATCTCAACTTCTACCTAAGTTAGAATAATCACATTTTCACACATTGAAAGACAAATGAATAACCTTTACAGTGATACCAATGCCAAAAAACTTGACCTGATTTCATCGTGTCGCATCTCAAGTTGTTTTTAATAAACAAAATACTGTGATCTAACGAGACCATCAGAACATATTAAGAAGGTCAGGCGATGTATTGTTGTAACAGGAACACTATAATTGTATTTCTAGACTTAAATCACCACAACATATGCTAGAATTTCTGGACATATTTTCCTTTCTGAGGAAATAAAGCTAAGACCATACATGTCATGTAATGTAGCCCAGTAATAGTGTAACAGTACCTCTAATTTATCTATTTTTTCAAAGGTGGCCTCTATCTCTGCACACTTGGCTTGAATATCGGGCAATGTACTAGAAAGGCATAACGTTGTGTCATTGCGTATCTGAAAAAAAAAGAACATAGGGCTAGCTTTGTAAATATACTAGTATATTACAATATATGTAGAAAAATAATGGGGAAGGGCAAAGGGCAAGTGGGCTTGAAGGGAATTCAGTAATTCACATGATAAAATCATGTTTTTCAATATTAAAAACAGAAAAAAAAAAAACATTTCAAAAGAATATCTTAAAAAAAAAAAGGTAAAATGAAAGAAAATAAACTGCAGGGATTATATACCAGAGCACAGTACATACCATATTTGATGTGTAAAGCCTATTTTTGCGGAGTGGAGAAAAAAAACAAAACAAAACAGAATGTTTTCACATGTGGTGATTTAAATGCTGTCCAACAGGAACACTGCTGAGCAAAAAGACCATAAAACTTGCTTAAAAGTGGTTCATGTTCAGAACTGTTCCAGTCTCACTCTTACCATATCAACAAGGGAGAAAAACTCATCCAGTTTGGTCAGCATCATCTCAATGCTGTCACTGAATTTGCCTTCCTGAAATAGAAAAGGACCAACTTTTTGTAAAAGCTTCCACTGAATCATTCCAATAGTCATACTAGGATGATCTATTTGTGAATGCATGAATAAACATTGCCTTGCCACCTAGATCTAGATCTAGAGTATAAATATTCTTGGACTTGGCAATAAACTGCTATTTAATTTGTGAATGTCTGAGATATCATACTCAATAATGCATGTCATTTTTTCAAACTAGAATAATTTTCTTTATTTTGGAAGTATGAAACCGGGAGTGCCTTAACAATTTCCAACCGTTTCAGTGATGGATTCCCATTCCAATCCAAGGTAAAGGAACAAAGAACTTACAATCGCTGAAAATAGGCGATCTCTGGCGCTTTTTCGTTTGTTACCCCAGGCCTGTCCGTCACCCGCTCGTCGGACCTACATGTTAGCGTTAGGGTGAACTTGCACTAGTCGAGGGTCTCATACATGTTAGCGTTAGGGAGGAAATCACCCGCTCGTCAGATCTAGGCCTACATGTTAGTGTTAGGGTGAACTTGCGCTGGTCGAGGGTCCCAGCAGGTTAAACTAGCAGGATTTTGCTATTATTTGGTATATACTGAACCTGGGGTAACAAATGAAAAAGCGCCCAATCTCTAGATAGGCCTCAAAATAAATTAGATCTAGATCCTATATGGACCTCGGAGTGAAGACATAATTTAAACCAAGCTATCCTCTGGATCTAGAATCTAGATCCCTTTGGGTCTCTTGTGCAAGATCTAAACTCTGGCTCTAGATTCTAGATCTAGATACATATCTAGGCTCTTCCGCTTTTTAGTGGTCCCAAGGATCAGTACTGCATTCCAATTTTATTTATTACAGCATGGATATATGTCTATTTGCACGGACAAAGTGATGTCGATTAGTTGCTGCTGTACACAGTATATAACGTGGCGTTAATGTAGCAGTATCGCAATGCCAGAAATTAAGCATGAGTGCAGATTCTAAGTTCCATTTTGCTGTCACAAATTCCTACAATTATATTGTTGTGACTCTTTGCTATCTTATTTAGCACTTTTCTTCCTTTTTTAAGTTCATTATTCTTGTGTAATTGTGGATTACTAACATCGAGCTTTCTTTGGTCAGCATTCTCATTCAATAATGGTATTTTGCAGTATGTAGCAGAACAAAAGACTTGTACTGTGTGTACCATTTATGTTGAGACACAGCATGTAGTTCTGCAAGATGTCTTTGTCTTCATGAACTGTAAAAATATACTATGTGATTGATCGATATATTGAACGATAGTTACAATCTTTTTCATAATTTTTCTCAAACGTGATTCTGCTATCAAGATAAAAACATGACATTGTGATTGCATTTTGAACTATGTCAACTGTTATCTATTTCATGACTCCAATAAACGAATTAAACTTTTACCCAACTTGTTTTCAATTTTTCCTTTCCAAGAGAATCCATGTTGACCAATTTCATTCTTTGTCGAAAAAATTCATTTGATAAAAAGAACATTAAACAGACATAATCAGTGGCAGACACTCTTGCTCCACAGATAGTCAACTTTTTTGTCAGGGTTGTAGGATTTTAAAGAAAATATCAAGTCTACGATGTACCACAAACAGTTTGAATATTTAGTAAATGCAACAATCAGTTCACTCAAACAGTGCATGTCCAAGCCACATAACATAATATTTCATTTCATACACAAGCCACACAAAATAGAAGGACACAAGCTCACGAGACCAAAAACAGGATGATGAAGCTTCCTTCACACCGGCACTGTTGGGACCTCAGAAAGTGAGAATTCAGTTGAAGCACAATAGGAATAGAATTAAATTAAGAAGGGATATCGATAGCAAGAAATATTGTACAAAAAGCTTTGAAAATCTGCTGTCTGGGGAAAAACCTTTACTATAACACGTCTTTAAAATGACACAGACCAAAATACAAATCTCACCTACGAACAAACTTTTTAAACATGCTAGTCAATAGTGAACCTAATTTCGTTTTCAAGAAATATGACTTATTGCCATGTAAGGACTGTTGAAATCTATCATGAACATTGACATTGGGTGGTGTCAC
>JBCAUA010066116.1:0-11156 GCA_038406235.1 Peronia verruculata
GGAGGTGGGAGGTGATGCGGATGAGAAATTGGAGTGAGATAAATTCGTCCATGTACATATAGAGGAGAAAAAAAGTTTACATCAATTGAAAAGATTTGAAGTCTTACATTCTGTTAATTTCTGGTTTCAATTAAGACTCATGTTTTATCAAGCATCTACCTAGCTAAAATCCAAGCGACTTTTCACCTCCTTTATTGTGCGCCTCGTTAATGACGGGCCTGGCTCGTGTGAAAATTAAAACCTGATTTGTCTCGGGATGAGAGAGGTTGGGGGAGAGGGGGTGGGGGATTCCTGTGCAATTTTTGAGATTTAAAACAACAACATATTACCAACTGAACAGAGCTTGTGAACAGAAGACAAGGAATCAGTGAGTGTGTGAGTGAGTGAGTGAGTGAGTGAGTGAGTGAGTGAGTGAGTGAGTGAGTGAGGGAAGGAGAGAGCGAGAGATGAGTGAGTGAAATGGTGAGTGAGTGTGTGAGTGAATGAGTGAGTGAGTGAGTAACTGAGTGAGTGAGTGAGTAAGTGAGTGAGTGAGTGAGTGTATGAGTGAGTGAGTGAGTGAGTGAGTGAGTGAGTGAATGAGTGAGTGAGTGAATGAGTGAGTGAATGCATAAAAAGGAAAAAAAGAAAGAGAGAGAAAGTTATTGTGCAAAAAAAATATTTTTGCCCGATATGCATTAAATAAAAGAATGAGACTGGCGTATAATTTCCGTAGCAGTTACTTGAACTGCCAAAAATCTCATCTTGTTTGAATGAGTGTTCAAGAAAGACAGAAGGCAGGGGAAGAGAGTGGAGGAGAGGGTGTTGCACTATTGATTTGTTACAGCAGGAGATTCTATAGTGTTTGCTGTATAAATCTTCTTTGCCGACAGCGGACTGGCCAGACAAGGAGAGCCAAGATCTGGTGACAAATTCTTTGGCTGGAGGCGGTCTGAGCATCAGAATAAGTGCTGGACAGAGAGGTAACTGAGACCGGGTTTATTACCTAACAAACAAGACATGACTGAAAAAACAAACAAAAACAAACAAACAAACAAACAAACAAAGGGAAGTGGATGGAGAGCTGGGTGAGTGTGTAACGTGTGTTAAAAATATATTGTGTGTAAAGCAAAGACAAGTGTGTCAGACTGACTCGCTGACTTGACTGACTTCAGCAGCACTGATGGCAAATTATGCTGACATTCTAGCATTGACGACGACGACGACGACAACGACAACAACAACAACAACACAAACAACAACGGGGAAAACAGGGTAAACACTGGATGAACAGTAAATGGAGACTGATGGCGTTGAACGGGGATTGCACTCTTGTTTTCATTATTGCCCTGACGAAGAGCCAAGCGGACTCGAAAATTTGGCAGAGACTTTATCATCACAATCAAGTTGCTTATAGATTTCTATATATATATTTTTTTTAAATTGCTTTGCTAGTTGCCGGTCTGACAATTCTAATGTTTTTTTGGGAGGGGAAAGAAGGGGATAAGGAGGATTGGGAGGGGGGGGGGTCAAGACTGTAAACATCATTTGGAATGCAAAGGTAACTACCAGGGAGAAAAAGACCAGGCCTTTGAATTTATTTAATATCTAGGACCACATCTCGTTTCCCTGCAAGCATTTCAGCCAGCAATATTGTTTTCAATGCTATTTAGAAACAGAAATTGTCTCCAGTATTAAAAGCTTTCCAAACACCCACTAGAGGTTCGAAGATAAATATGATTTCACTAATTACTGGACCACCTTAAAAAATAATAATAATAATAAAATAACGGATATAACCCGGTAAAACAATTGGGCTCATCGATTGCAGCTTTGATGTGAAGGCTGTTCTGCATGTCTTTATTTTGTTCCTAATGACTGGCCCTTGGGACTGCATACCTTTTTTCGTGAAAAACAACAGGGGTTTCCTGCACCGCTTCGGGCCATGGGGAGAGTTCAAAAGAGAGAGCAAGAGAGGAAGATAATGAAAAGAGAGAGGTAGGAGAGGAGGAAAGATAATATCCCCCCCCCCCCTTGCCAGGAAAAACGGTTACATGTTATGTAAGAAGAATTTTGTTTTGTTTTGTTTTAGCAAATAATAACACAGGTTTTCTCTTTCTTGATCAGCCGGCAGGATTTCATACTCTATTTGAATGAAGAGTTTGGATTCCAAAGCACTTAGCCATGCCAAAAATGTACAGTGTAAGTTGTGATTCAGGGTAGATAACAGTGTCCACACCCATATATCACAAAATCTACAAGAAAATTTGAGAGCGTGGATTGATTGTACAAGCATGCATGAACTATATCCTCTTTCACTGCCAAAATCACTGCATTCCCATTTCCTTTCTTCAATTATTGAAGTCTGGCGTTAAAGAGCAAACAACCAAACTTAATGGAGCGTTCCTGCCTTTTTTTTTTTTTTTTCTGGTTATACGTTCAAGACCTTAGAATGACCAGCAAGTACTCCAGTCCTTTTTGAGAAAATTATCTAGGAAAGTGCTATTATTATTATTATTTTCAAAAGCAATTTTAGTAATCTCGAACGCACAATTTCGATGCTTTCATTGTTTGTCTCTCACTGATTTTTTCCCAATTTTTTCATTAGGGTTCTCTCAACTTTGGTTCAAATGACCGAAATGTGAGCTAGGTATTTTTCACTCTCAAGGCTTCAGCAGATATCAAATCAGAAAGTCTAAAATGTCTCACAACATCATGGCAATTAACAAAATGCCAAATTAATAACGATGACAATCGGCCTCTGCAAAAAGTAGCCAAGTTTTCATATACATGTATCTGTGACAATGATCTTACACAGCCTGACCAAAAACAAAAATAAAATTTCCAGTGCCGGTCTATCGTAATTGCCGTTGAGTTTTAAAGCCCAGATTTGACAACGAGAGAAGGACCAAAAACCACTGTCAAAGTTACAGAATTTGTTACTTTTTGGCACCTACAGCTTTAACCAGAGATTTACTGTTTCCAGACAAAGGTCGACCATGGCGTCAACAGGAAAACCTAAGGCAGAAATATAATAAATTTACTCCATTGTCCTAAGCTGCCTTGGAAAGAGGTGGTTTATTATTTATTATTTCCCCTATCATATACGCAAACTTTCAGTTCCAAGCAAATAATGACACATACCCTCAGAGACCATGGGATGCCCCGCATCCAGGCCATTCGTCTTACCGCCGACAGACAACTCTATCTCCCCGCGACACCCACTGGTACAAGCGGGGGATGAATGAAGAAGAAGAAGAAACAAGACAATCTCAGCTATAGGTGTCTGCCTACTTTGATGAGAATAGTTTTGGTAGGCTGGCATTTAGCAATTTAGAAATTCTGCCCGGACATTCAGGTCGACAACCACCCTTGATCCGCCTTTTAACTATTCTTTAACATGCGTAATGTAATTGCAGGATGCCCCGAAATAATCTGTCATCCAAGAAGTCTAAACGTGGGCTGCCATATTCCAAGAAGACCTACGATTATTGGGTCACTGAAAGTTGAAAGCAACAACAACAATGCATCCAAATTCTAAATTTCTCCTATCTCCCCGATAGGCTTCGAACCACGACGTTTTCGCCGCGGACCAGACACCTTAGCCCTCGGCCAGGAGGCCAATCAAGCAGAGTGGAGGAGAACGACCAAGTAATTATAAGCCTCAAGTTACATTTGAGACACAGCATTGTTTTCTCTCCCCTTGTTCCCGTGCCAATGTTCCATGTTTGTCTCCCTTGTTTTGTCCCACCCTCTCTCTGTTTGCTGATCTGTTGGTTAAGACCTGTGCTCGTGTCCCTGTTGGCCAATTGAAAACATCCGCCTCCCCTCAGATCGGAAGGGGCCCCAGGTTCGATTCCCATGTCTCTAAATATTGAGGAGGCCCACTTTAAACTCCGCACTTCATGGCCGAAACATTATTTCAATGAACAGAAATTGTTTTGTAAGGCTAAGGCCCGTCCTTGTCCCAGAGCAATTAAAATTGTGTTCACCATCGAAACAATAATTGGCTTCTGTCCAGTGTCAGTGATGAAATTAGTTGTCCAAAACGAAAAAGACTCAGAGAAGAAAGAAAGAAAGAAAGAAGGAAAAAGAGAGAAGAAAGAAAGAAAAAGAAAAAAAAAGAAATAGAGAAGCAAAGCAATGAAAAAATGAGAAAGACAGAAGAGAGAAAGAAATGAAGGAAGAAAGAAAGAAAGAAAGAAAGAAAGAAAGAAAGAAAGAGAAAGAAAGACAGAAGAGAGAAAGAAATGAAGAAAGAAAGAAAGAAAGAAAAGAAAGAAAGAAAGAAAGAAAGAAAGAAAGAAAGAAAAGGAAAGGAAAATAGTACAATTAACATTTTGAGAAATAGCGAATTGATTATCCTAATAATGTATTTACCAATAAGAGAGAAGCTTTCTGATAACATTAACACGGAATTAAACAACACGAACGTACATGCCATGCTGTGGTAATCGCAATCGCTACTGTGCTTTGGAGCTCAATAGTTAGGCCAGGAGACAAAGGCCAAAATCCCTGCCAAAGTAACTAAAGAAAGGCCAGCATATCTGCCAAAACCTAACGTCCGCTAGGGAAAGGACTCACCCTTCCTTCGCGTCCTATGCTAAATGTTTTCGCTTGATCTGCCAGCCCATCGTTGTTTGTGATCGGAAGTTTAACCATGTGAGCAGAGATCCCAAATGTAAACAGGTGGCAGTGGAAAATGTTTTAGGGATCTCTAGAAGAGTTTTCGGGGACGTGGGCAGAAAACACTTGCAGAAATGCATGACTATCAGTGTTCTGAGGTAGGGCACTACAGTCGTGATGCTAATGAATGGAGAGAGTATAAATTTTAAAAAAAAAGAACACACACACACACACACACAAACACACACAAACAAACACACACACACAAAACATTAACAAACAAACAATTTCACTGATACTGTATTCTAACTCGAAGGGCAGCCCTTAGTTTGAGAGTTTCATCCCATCTTCAATTCGGTGACCAACACGTACAGTCGATAGAGAATCATACAATGTTTTTTTATATAGATCTACGTTTTATCTTCTATGAATTGATTCCACTTTGCGTGCCTGTTAAAAACATCTGAATGCAGTTAAACAAATACGTAAAGATATGAATGAATAAATAAATAGAGGAAAAGTAGGTACCCAAATATAATTACCATTATAATCATGAATTGCCGGGATCTGAGTTGACTTAATCTTAGATTAAGAAAAGATAAGGTTGCTTTTTTCTTTTAATATCTTTTTTGCTCATTTCATTTTTTTTTAAGCCAGTCCCCTGGGCTTTGCTATCAGTACAGACCATGGTTGTGTAAAAAGCGCAGACAATCAATAGAATCAGTCTATACGACAGTAAAAATGCAGCCACTATGATTATATAAAAAAACAATAAATGCCAGCAATAACTTTTAAAATATAACTTTACTGTATAGTCAATCTTCATCGTAAAGATCCTTTTGTACTCACACAGCGCCAATATTGATCCTTGTAATAATACATAATAATACACTTAAAGGGCACGCGTACCGTCGTTGTCAAAGCTGGTTAAAAAAAAAATAGAAACATACTCATACAGACCGACAGACGCTCACAGACAGATAGATAAACAGACAGACAGACAAAGAAAGAGGCGAGAGGGGAGGGGACAGAAAGGAGATAGGAGAAAGACAGGGACAGACATGGTGCCAAGAACAGGTGGCTTTGTTTTCTCTCTCTCTCTCTCTCTCTCTCTCTCTCTCTCTGAAATGCACACTTACACACCAAACAGACAAACACACAGAGAAGCTTGCATACATAATATATGTATACAATAAACAAATATTGATCCTAATAGAAGCGAGGGGGAGGGGGAAGGGGCGTGGGCGAGACAAATAGGTGGCTTGGTTAATTTTCTCTTTCAGTAACACACACACACATACACAGACACACACACACACACACACAGACGCACAAACACATGCAGGAATGCAAGTAAACATTCATAATATATGGATGAACCATACATAAATAAACAGTAACCAGATACAGAAGAGGCAGGGATCATGAGTAAGAGATGGAGAATGAGTAGCTTGGTAAACAGGATGTACACATTCAAATACACGAATAACATTATGCACGTTTGTATGGATGCTCACATTGGACACCAACAATCGTAGTAGGCAAAGAAGGGAAGATGAGGGCGGATGGAAGGGAATGCAGAGAGGGAGAGAGAGAGAGGCGGGGGGGGGGGAGGAGGAAGAGAGAGAAAGAAGACAAAAATGGGTAAGGAGTGACGGGCATGTGCAAGTAAACTCACACAAACAGACAAGCTAGTGCACATATAGCTAAAACACTCCTAGGGAAAACGTAAAATTTTTATTTCGACCTGAAGGAAAAATGAAAGAAAGAAAGAAAGAAAGAAAGAAAGAAAGAAAGATAGAAAGAAAGAAAGAAAGAAAGTTCAATAATTCGGAGTGACACCATGGTACTATCCAAAATGGCGAAATCAGAAATGAGCTATTGATTCTGCACATGGAGTCACGCCCGCTGAGCACGGCCTGGTTCCAGTGGCGTGACCTCTGACATTTCATGTCTCACGAAATGATTGGCCCACCACAGTAATAACTATAGCAACGCTCTCCACAACAATGTGAACTTTTTAACACTAAAAGCGCCAATCCAGCACCCTTAGATTTTATGCATGAATATTATGACTACTGATCTCATTTCAGTGAACTTTTATGATATACTTCCTGTTTGGCAATGTTACTAGACTCTGCCTTGCTCTAATGCTGTGAAAGATAATCTTGACTGCCTGTAATGTGAATGCTTCTTACACAAGTTTGTACATAGTATCTCATCAACTGTGAATTGGTTCTTATTTCTGTAGACAAGTAAAGTTTATCTCATCTCATGTTATATGATAACAAATTTCCAAATATCTCATTAATACGGGAAAGGTATGTAGTTCATACAGCCAAGAAACAAAAATGGCTGGTGAAGATAATATGTAGCAATAGATCAAATTTCAAGGTACGTTAAATCATTCTGGAAGATGATTTTGGTAAAATAACTTCAACATTCTTCAGGCGAACGAGAGCAAATTTAAAGAAAGGTCCAAAGCAACTGTTCGAGTTTCAGAATTTGTCTGATGACACTGATATTAATATTCATGAACTAATAGTTCAGCCCTCCTCTGACTGAACGTCGCATAATCGTTACCCAATCTGATAAAAACCTTATAACTTTAAAATTATATCCTTTTTATTTTCCTGGCCCAACCTGTAGCACATAAAACAATAAATATGCCAATGAAACAATTGCTCTAAATTCTCCTGTTTTCGATAAAATAAAACCTCTTAAAAATGACAAGGTGGAAACGTGCCTCCTGAAAATTTCAGGTCATGAAAGTTATGGGATTTCACAGGTAAGTAACGTTATGCATATCTAGGTCACTTTATATTATTATTATTATTGTTATTATTTATTATTATTATTGCCAGGTTCGAATTTCCAATGTCAGGACGCATCTTTTGTTTTTGGTCCCGTGTATGCATCTCGAAAGATAAGAATTTCACAATTTTCTTTATATATATATATATATATATATACGAGTAATAGATTGACGCCGTTTTTGGCTCGCCTGTTTGATTTCCTCCATATGTGACATTTTGGGAGAATAGAGCAGTTTTATGTTGTGCTAGAAGGTCACAATAAGATTACCCAATGTTTCTACACTGTGTGCTATAATATAGGGGACAAATCCAATACAAAGTATGACGGGCTAGTCTCTGATCGGACCCGCCCCTTGGATGCCGCCTCTAGCGTTAATTACCATCGAGGGCTGGAATTAATTACTTTCTGTGTGAGTCAACAATCTGTCACTGGTTTTGCTTCTGTCTCCTGGGGATATCCTGTCAGACCTCCCACCTGTCGCTGGGACAAGTTGTTGTTGTTGTGTGTAAAGCTTCGGTCAGTCATCACACAACAAAACATCTATCTATCTATCTATCTATCTATCTATCTATCTATCTATCTATCTATCTATCTATCTATCTATCTTCTATCTATCTATCTATCTATCTATCTATCTATCTATCTATCTATCTATCTATCTATCTATCTGTCTGGCGGACTGTCTTTCCGCTTGTCTGTCTGTCTGTGTGCTTGCCTGTCTGTCTGTCTGGCGGACTGTTTTTCCGCTTGTCTGTCTGTCTGTCTATCTTTTGTCTGTACATCAGTCTGTCTGTCTGTCTATTTGTCTTTTCATCTCTCCAACGGCTGACTATTCCTATCTTTAAAAAAAAAAAAAAAACGCCTTGCCACTAGAACGCCTATAGACAAATAATATGTGTACAACACTCACCTTTTTGGTTCCAGGCTTGCAGTATACATGGGAGCTCTGCCATCGAGCTTTGCATTTGTGACAAAAAAAGTATCCAATCATTCTGTCCAGATCCTCATTTCCAACCTCGCCGCTGTTCTGAACTACCTCAGTCTTGGTTATTGACGCTGCATGTTCGGCGCTGTTTGCTAGGATTTGGCCATCACTTTCTTTGTCGCTCCTCTGGGTTGTATCGTATTTAGACTTTGCATGGCTGTTCGGTTGTCCTTTGGTTTGGGCATTATCGAAGACGTTTTGAACGCTGATCTCCGACAGGTGACCAGACTTGATAATGTCGACAGCTGTCCCTGCCCAGGGTTTTTTGTTTCTGCCATCAGGCATTTGTTTGTCTCGCTGCTTCTCTGAATTTTTCAGAAGTTTGGATAGCTGTTCTTCGGTTGGTGGTGGCGGTGGTTGGTGAAATATTCCTCGCTTGACTCTGTTAAACACTGATTGCTGAGGAATGTAGAAGAGCCCGCCCTCAGGTGTTTGAAAAAACTGAAGATTAGGGTCTTGAAGTTGTTCCTGTTCCTGCTGCTGCTCTTGTTGAGTCTCTTGTTTAGACTGTTGTTGTTGTTGTTGCTGTTTTGATTGCAGTTCCTGCTGCTGCTGTTGCTCTTGTGATTTTTGTTGCTGCTGTCGTGTAGGACGACGATGATGATCGTGCCGTGAAGATTTATTCTCAATATTTCCAGTTTTCTGCGATCCATTGTCCGTTTTTTGCGAAGCACGGGGCTTTAGATCTTGTGGAGGTTTTGGGTTCTGGCGATGACGCGAAGATTTCTGTTGCTGCTGTTGTTCCTGCTGTTTTTGCTGCTGCTGGTCCTGATGCTGCACTTGCACCGTGTTGGTGGATGCCTGAGGGGACAAACCTTGAGAACTGTGGCGAAAACGTCTTTGATGGCTAGTCTGTGCAGGCTGCTGCTTTCGTTGTGATGGAGATGATGTTGAAGATGATGTTGTACTTGATGTCTTCCATATTTGACCCTTCATCTTATCCACGGCGTGGAACATGATTGTAGATTTCAAGCTGATGGACTTGTATCTGAGTGTTCTTGGTTGTTTCTTTATATCGGTGCACGCGGTTCACACAACACACTGTGTTAGCACAGCAGTACGTCAGTGAATGCTGGAAGGCTGTAAGTAATAATACGATTAAGGTAAATGGTCATGGAAAAGATCACCGACTTTCCAGACAGAGTACTCACGTACTTACCCACAATCTATACATATCTACGTACCTACCCATCAAACTAATGAACCACTTATCCGCTATCTACTCACCCCCTACTACTTACCTACAGGATCGCCTACATGAATACCTATATACCTATCTGCTCATTGTCATACCTATCTATTAACCTATTCACATATGCTGGTAACCAACAAACAGGAAATTGATGAAATATGAAACCAACAGAAACTGCAACTGTATCAGAGATTAATGGGAGCTACAGACATAACATGAACTATTTTACATATCAACAGAAAATTAAGCATTTACAGTAACTTCATTAGTGTATGTGTTTGACAATCTGTTTGTTTTTGTTGTTGCTGTTGTTATTCATATTTGGAAACCTTCGTGGTAGATCTATCGTTTGAAGAAAGAAAAAAAAAATAGCCCAACCAACTTTTGTTTTCGCAGCTGATTAAAGGGTCATCTTTAAATTGTTAAAGATTTATACCCAGCAATCAATAGTTACTGGCTCTGCACGGATAGCGAGACAATTACTATAGAATTCACATCTACTGATATTCAAGATGACAGAAACTGAAAATACTCTTCTGTGATGATCATTTAGATGAAGAGGAAAGAAAAAGAGAATAGAACAAACATGAATGACAGAGAGCAAAGATGTGAAAAGTGGGTTTACTGTGCCATTGAGAACACAGGCTGCAGTGAGGCCCTTTCTCACTTCAGAATTAGTATCAAGGGTTCGATCTAGTCCGATTCGCTCATACTCTGCACTGAATTTCCCTTCGAAACACTTTAATACACGGGATAGTAATATGACATTCACTTAAGATACCGTAAGCATAAACTGTCATCTCCTCAACTATTTTGTCATCTTATAGCCCTGTCAAGTCAGTAACGTCTATTGACATTTTCATGGATGATTGTGACATCATCGTATGAGTCCAGATACACCTGAATGTAATGGGTAGCATAGAACTATACTAACAACACCAAACAAATTGCAGGCCTACAGACTAGCAAAGTATCATATAAAGAATGTAGACCTTATGATAATATTATCTGGTCTACCGGAAAATGAATATCTATTTAACACAAGAAATTGCCAGGCAACACCCTACACCTTGTTCTTCACCCTACGTACCTGTGTGTTTGAAAATTAGACAGATCAAACACAAAGTCTGTCAGATACAATTCGTTCCAAGCCCTAAGAATCTGACAGTGTCGTACCTCCAATTTAGACAGGTAAAACCAAACAATTATTTCACTTTGTTTTAGTATATGCAGCCTATGCCAGCCTATGTCTCTTTCTAGATCAAACAGTGTGTAGGCCACATCCAATGGCTGGGACACTCGCCTGGTAAGGCAGGCTCAAAGACCGATCGATAATCGAAGATCAATCACGCGTGGACAAGAACGTCATAGTACCGTTGGTGTATGATTGCTGTGTACAGAGAGAGCTCTGTAAATATGGCCTGGTGGATTTTTCTCTAGAACATTCAGCAATAGTTGTAAACCATTTATATATCCAATATATTCCATATCTATCTATCTATCTATCTATCTATCTATCTATCTATCTATCTATCTATCTATCTATCTATCTATCTA
>JBCAUA010066127.1:0-11156 GCA_038406235.1 Peronia verruculata
AGAGCTCATCATTCGTCCAGATTTGTCTGCCATGCGCAGAGCAAGTAAGCAAAGCCACATGTGAGCGATGTTCCCTAAGTCATGTGATTTTGCTTAAAGTACCTAATTTAATTTAATTTTCCCTTCTGCACTTTGTGGAGTCTATACATTAAAAAGATATAAAGACAGGTGGAGGCATGGTGCATACAAACAGACAGACAGATAAACATACTGACTGGATGATTGATAGACAGATAAACATAGACAGAGACAGATAGGAAGCCAGCTGATATGAGGTAGAGGAGAAATTTACTGTAGAGCTTTTTTCTGTCTGCTTAAAAATTTGACAATAGACAGATTAGCAAACAGGAAAACATACAAATCAACTGATAGACAAACAGTCCCTTTGACTGGCTGAAAATATGACAGAGACACTAACAGTGACAGACAGACGGACGACTAAATAAATAATAGACCAAGAGACCAATGACTCATGACTGGCAGAAATACAGAACTGAACAATCTTTCTCTTTTCCTGTTAGTTCTCATAGATATGGTGTTTTATGTGGTAATATGTGCATGAATTTGGAGAGCAACACTGCATCATAGTGAAATCATGTGTGAAGTATGTCTACAGTCAGAGAGTGCAGTCACTGAAAAGCGTTTTCAGTGGTTCACTTATAATTTTCCAGTAACATTTGAAAAGAATTCCATTACGACATTGGCGGGAATATCAGGAGGAGCAGTTGATTTTTTGTAAATGTCATTCTCTAGTCCGTGCAGTACTGGCAGTTCAGCAGTGAGTTCCTTTAGAAATGAAGTAAATGAACAAAATTTTGTGAGTTCCTATCCCTTAATTACAGACATCACAAACAACATATTTATTTGTTTAATTATTTGTTTGTTGTTTGTTTATTTATTTACTTAATTTGCTTATTTATTTATTTATTCATTAAATTTGTCTCTTCATTTATTTATTTATTTACTGACTTATTTATTTTATTAATTCTTATCCACAGGTGGTTCAGTTTTATTTCAGTTATAACTTGTGCCATATAAGTTCAAAATTTATACATACTATGCTTAATTCTATGAAAAAGAAATGGGAAAATATTTGTTGAAAAAAAAAATGTGTCTTTCCTGATTATATAATCATGGTACAAAACTCACAACTTTTGGTCACAGTTTCACATGACATATCTCAGTAGCAATCCAGAGGCAGAAAAAGCATCTGTTTATGTTTGTAATACTATTTCAGTGTTCATTTTGTGTGTTGCTATTGATTGTCTTTTGCATGCCTAAATTGCAGCTGAAGAGATCTTGGGGTGAGAAATATAAACAGTGGATGGATCAAACTGAGGCCAAAATTGCTGATCTGCAAAGAACTAATGCTTTGTTGTAAGTACAGTTCATACATACAACACTGTCATACAATTTTCATAATCACTGTATACAGCCACACTTTATTATTGATGAAGTTTATATTGTACAAATACTCTCAAATGAGAGCAGTCTTGGAAGTGAGTAATGAAACTATAGAATATTGATAACATTTACGGTTTCCTGACTAGTGGGCAAGTTGTTGCTCAGAACAAGAGTCAGGTATATTATTTTCTGTTGCTTTCAAAAAGGTCCATAAGTAACCCATTCTCTAGTCATACAAAACTGGCATAGCTGAAGCGGAGTGGCCTGTTGTATTTGTAGTATTCTGCGTTCAGTAGAACTATTGATATGTCATCAGTTTGCATGTTTCACAATTCTATACACTTAGTGACGTCCATGACCAAGAGGTTGGGCCATTGGACTGGGGATCAAAAGTTCTGGGTTCAGATCCTAACAGGTCAGGATATTGGATATTTATCTTGACAGTTCAGGATATTTTTTCTTGGCAAAGGCAATTTACAAACATTTCTTGACTTGACCCAGGTTAACCCTCCAAGTGTTTATAGCTGATTAAATGGGCGGTAAATTTTGTTCTGTGGTGTTACGGCCGATTTCACTGGCCATCTTATTGTGATTTGTTTTAAGGTCAGTGGATGAAGGTCAAGGTCAATATATGTCAACAAGTTGGAGAAAAAATTATCATGTTGTAGTTTATTCACTGTACTTTCAGAAAATGCCTTTACTTTATTTTGGTATGCCTGTTTCAAAGTATTTGCCAACACTTGGTAAAATCTTTACTTTTCCCTGACACCTCAACAAACTGTTTACTAGCAACACTTGGAGAGTTAAAATAGGTACCCATCTGTAGACAATGATTGTCATTGTTTGATTGATGAGAATCTGAGTGCAGGCAGTTACCTTAAATCGTTCCAAAGAAGATGAGAAATATTTGAGAAATATACACTGGATCTGTCAGGATAGTAGTAGACAGTCAATTTTTATTGTTTAGAACCTGTACTGTGAGGGGAATAAACAGTACCTAAATACTTGCTGTTGTTATTACTTTTTGTTTCTGTTACCTTTAGCTTGCAGGATTGTAATTGGGATAATAGGGAAAAAATAGTGCTCATGATATTTAGAGAAAATAAATAGGCAAGGTGGGAAAACAATGGAGAAAAAAAAAACAGTATCTGTCATCCCATGGTGAGACATGGCAAAAGTTGTAAATAGAGAAAAAAAACAGTTACTGAGCTGAGGTTATGCCAAAATTTTCTCAGGACTCATTTATGTCATAAGGCTCCCCATTCACAATTTTTGATACTGAATTAATTGAGGATGATATGAAATGCAGATAAAAAAAATGGCATTGGTAATTGATCATATGTCACTCATTTTTCTTTCCACAGACGCACATACTTAAAGAATCAGCGGCCACAGGGAGCAGATCCTACTGGGCAAGATCCAGATTTTGACAACTTGTAGTTGTATTTGTAGCAGAATAACCTAGTTCTTGTTTTCCTCATGAGTTTAGATTTTCTTATACTTTCTGTGTAGAATCTATAGTAGTGAAAGAGAAATTTCTGTAGCTAGCCTTATACAGGGTGACCAAAAAAAAACAAAAAAACACAGAATCCATAAAAATGTTAAAAAATCCTACAAAAGTCTAGCAAATTTCTCATATTTGCTGGACTTGAACTTCAGTCTGTGTTCATTCATTCTTCAAAATTTCGGATGTCTTGATTGCTTTGCATGAATATCTTTCCAGCCTAACTGAGAGAGCAATGTCAGGAAAGACTGATCAGCCAGAAGTGTAACATTGAGTGGGCAACACATTCACCACACTTGAACCATCCAGATTTTTATTTGTGGGGGTATTTCAAGGGTACTGTGTACAAGAAGAGCCATCACATGATTGGTGAATTGAAGGGAGTGATCACAGAAAAATCAAAGAAATCCTCAAAGAGGAATGTGTTTAAATAATTGACAATTTTGTGCGATGTATGCAAGTTTGCCTCCACCACCGAGGATGCCATTTTGGAACATAATTTTGAAAAACTATGATTTGATTTTCATGCAAAGTAACCAAGATAGTTGAAACTTTGGAGAATTTGTGTACACAAATTGAAGTTTGTTGAAGTCCAGCAAATTTCTCAAAATTTGCTGGACATTTGCAGAATTTAATAAAATGTTGATGGGCTCTGTAGTTTGACTTGCGCCAAATCTGGATTGTTAAACAGGTATAATGATGTACAAAAGTTAATTTAATGCCATATTCTGTGATAAGAATACTTTACATATATATATATATATATATAATGATATATGTGTATAATAGTCAAATGCACTTTGTAGATTAATTATTGTTAAATTTTATTGTACTGATATTTTACACTGTGCAGTTATTTGTTTTTGTTTTTTTTTCTGTTCAGTAATTTAATGTAAATATTGGACAATGAGTATGGACAATTATTTTTGTATTTCTTGAATTGGATACAGCATATCACAAAGTATATATTTATATGTGCACAAGCATTATTCCTCCACGCCTGCTCAAATATTCTTGTCCAATGCCTCAAACTCTCTCTGTAGTGCCAGAGTGTTGTTTTTTTTGTATTTCATTCTTCACTTATAGTATCAAATAGACAGGGTAATTATTGTTAATTTATTTACCTAGTATTCACATTTCTGTTTTGATTGCTTCATGACAGAGAGTGCACAATTTTTATGATTTTTTTAAATGTACTTTAATTTCATAATCGTTTTGCAGTGCAAGAGACAGTGGTTTTTCATTTCTGTTCTTAATGTATAGCTTCTCTAGATAATATGAATGTTGTCAATAGATGTATCTTAGATCTTGATATCTCGGCCAAAACATGAATGGTCTTGAATGAGATGCATGAATCATATATGAAATTAGACTAACTACATGTGTTTTGCCTTAAATTCTTACCTCATATCTTGTGATATCAATATATTCATTAAATGTTGTTGGGTATTTATGGCCCAGTTCGTAGCAACTTAAGTTTCTATCTGCCCATTGTGTGACATTTTTGATAAACAGTTTTTAAAGTAATAATAGTCTGTTTTTTCTAAGTGCAGATTTCCGTCCAAATAGAGCATTTAGACATCCTTTTATATATAAGATTATGCATAATACAAATTCAGTTTACTGAATGTTCTATTTTTGTAGAATAAAATATATCTACAGATGCACAAATGTGTTTGCTTTCCTTTTTTATGTTGCTCTTCAGTGTGTTAAGATAGTTTCGCTCTTTGATTTGTTATGTTTGTACATTCTTATTTACATTACATACACAATGGCAGGGTTCCAGGCCAGTTGCTCCTAAATGCAAGACATAATTCAGCAAAAATTTTGCAGATAATCTCAATCTAGAACCTTAGTCTCTGTTTAACCCATTGAACCCTACACCCCGGTATACTGGGCAGATCTTCCAGTGTCAAATACCCTACAGCCCAGTAGACCAGGTTGACACATTTACCCCAGCCCTACGCATCCACTGCAGTAAAAATTAAATCTAATAGGTGGGGTTGAGGCAAGGATATTTGTCTTGCGCCCAGGGCACATTCGTTTCAAGTCGCCCCGGGTGAGTTCAAGTCACAGTCTCTTTTACCGTTTTTCACTATAATAGCAAAATATATACATATTTTTTTTTTCAGATTATAAAAAGGTTAAATTCACGTTTTGTGAAAAAAAATTTAGTATCTTAGTTGGAAAGTAGTTAAAAACGACCAAAAACAGCCGTATATCTTTGTTGCCTGGGCCGCTTCTGACTCATTTGCCCTGGTCGCAAGACATTAAGGACTATGGCAATTACAAATATCTGCACCCCTAAACATGTTTGAGGCTTGTGTTTACAAAAGAAATTAAACATGAAATGAGAAATGTGTGTTTTCAGCCCAGGAGGCCAGGGACAGGTATTTTTCTGGCAAGGTGACCAGGGTTCAAAGGGTTAAGCATATATATCATGTGTATGTCTGCTTCATGATTCCAGTAATGATAAAAATTCTAGATACACTTAACATTTCTTCTGCTGGCTGCAAATACATGTGTATAGATGTGTGTATTTCCTTTATTTTTATTTATTTTTATTTTTTTTTGCCTGGCCCCGTGTTCTTTTCTCGGCCCTAATTCTAATTGTCTTAATTTTTTTTTTCAGAAAATTGCAATTCAACTCCTAAACAGTTAAATTGTCTCAAGTGGCAACTTCACAATGTTTCCATATCAGTAGTCATGATCAAGTTGATTTTCACAGAAATGTTCTCTAAACTCCATACAACTGTAATTTTCTCAAAGAAATGGCACGGGCACTTAAAATACATGTAATGAGGTATTTCGAGAAAAATCACATGACCGAGGATTTTCGCTCACACGCTGATTTGTTTACTTGCTCTGCGCATGGCAGACAGATCTTGACCAATGATGAGCTTTCAAACCTGTCACATCATATAAACAAAGCCACATGTGAACGACGTTGCCTCGGTCATGTGACCGATCTCGAAATACCTCATCCTAAAGGGGTATTGCAGATCAACAAAGGCATTTTACATTCGCTTCACCAAGTGTTCGTAAATCGCATGTGACAATTCATCGTTAACTTAATAAGTGTTTTAGACTATTCGTGACAGTACAGTCTAAACCTACTGGATGTTCGAGATCACATGAGGCAAATCAGATTAGTCTAACAAAGTTTCCTGGACAGGCTTTACTAACATAATAGTCTTGACTGGGATGTATTGTTTAATTAATTTATCAGAACTGTGGGTTCTCAGGTAAAGTCCACACAGGTGTCACTGTCTTTGATGCTATCAGTTCTTCGTTTTTGAAGTTTGCAAACGCGTGAATATGTTTTTGAGCGTACAGATAAGAGGTGTTGATTAAAGGAGGAGATGAGGATATTATAGAATAGCAACGTTAGTTACAGTGAAGTTCAGTTCATTAAAAAAAAAAAAAATAATAATAATAATAATAGCATCTTCGTGAGCATGGCTATTCAGAGCATTATTTTATCTTAATCAGTCTCGTGTTTGATCAATGTAAATCTGAGAAAATCGTATTTTCGGAATGGTATTTCTTTCAACGTTTGTTATTAAATTCAAAGTCTTCAGTCATATATAAATGATCATCCCTTTTTGTCTTCATCTACAATACAGTGCGACTGTTTGTGACACTATACATTCTGCCAAGGTGTCACGGTGACAATTACTTGGGTGCCGTATCTTTCGTTGTTGAATCTACTAATGTTTGAGGAACATGCCTAGCTGAAGAGACGGTACCAGCATTGCTCTGAATTTTCTCACTTTGTTTCCTACTTGATCATTTTTTGTCATTAAGGAAGGGGAGGGGGAGGGTCCTGGGAGTCAATTTGGAAACCGTTGGGGGGGGGGGGGGTGATTTTAATCATTACCATCGGTTTTGGCATGCTCAAATTAGAAGAAACCGTTAAAAAAAAAAAAACGAAACAAAACAAAAAATTGAAATCAATCCTGGTTGCCATGGCAACGGCCGCCATCTTGGATTTTGCTACCCGATATAAGGTAATATTACCTTCGATAGGCTCTGAGCCTTTCCAACCGATGTGCCTGTAATATTTTGTGTACATATTTACCATTCCATATCTAAATTTTGACAGGACACATTTTTGATGAAGAGCTTAGTAGTTTTGTTTCTGTTTTTGTTTTATATCTCTACAAGTTTTTAAAATTGGTATGTAAAAAGGTCACGGATTTTTCGAAAATTTGACCCCAAAATCTCAATTTCTCAAAAAGTTAAAATGATATAAAACATCTCTCCCGACAGAATTTAGATAATGGTTTTGTTCTGCATTCAAGCCAAAGTTCATGATAAATCGACCCAGCAGTAAGAATGAGGACAGCATATTTGTGTTGAAAAACGTCTGTTAGTGCCCTAACAGTACACTTAGCTTTAACCGCTCAGCACTCTTCAAAACACTGTTTATTCATGCTGTTTGAATTTCATAATATTTTTGCTCATTACTAGTAAGTATAAGAAGCTAACGTTCTGAGCATTTGTTGAAAAAATGTTATGAATTTATTATTCTGTTGTTTTGTATGAATAATGATATCTCCCAGTCGGCAAGTTTTGTTGTCGACCTTGCATCTGAGTGGCTGTGCGTGAACGGACTTCCCCAGTCCTCATACCCCTCCCCCAGTCGGTTTCATTCCGTCATTCATATTCATCCATTCAACTACTTGCCTCCCCCCCCCGCCCAAAAAAAAAACACCTGTGATTGAAAGCAAGGAGGGGAGCCTTGGCCTTACACGCTAGATTTTGTGTGGCCGTTATATTCTAGACTAGCGGTGGATTTACTAGAGTATGTACGGTATGACTTGAGTAGACACAAACCACTGTGTCACGGTGTCAAATTCCAATGGACACATTAAGGGAGAATTCATTGTCTATTAATTGCTGTGCTGTTAAGAGTAATTGTGCGGTTTGGGGGCTAACAATTTTGAGAAAAACGCAATTAAAGTATTTTCAAAGAAAAAACACCCCAAAAAATATTTTTTATCGGGCTTTCAAACTTAAAACATAATTGTTTGAGGTTTTAAAGTTTTTTTTAGCAAAACCCAGTTTCCGGACCCCCCCCCCCCCCACACACACACACTTCATTAGGCGTCAGCTTCTGCTCAAATTTGAACAGTCCATTGGAAATAGAAGCACTCCAGGAAAATATCCTTTTGGCTTTTGCTTTCAAACATTTCACACTGTTGACTTTCAATCCTCCTATTTAGACTTGTCACTGTTTGTAAATCCTCTGTAATCATAAGCGGAGGTTCCATCCTTATGTAACAAAGATCTTTTCAGGTCAAGACTCATGCCATTTATGGACAGCAACGCCTATAGCCTCTTCATTCAAAGCTCATTGCGTACCATTAAGTCTTGAAATGACCTTTTCTATGGCCTTCATTGCTTGGATGATGTTTAAAAAAAAAAAAAAACACCGCCTGAAATTTGGACTTGATAGTAAGTAAGCTTTCATTTTGGAGTCAAATCCAACCATTAGGGCCATCAGCTCTCTGAGTAATAAAGCCCCGTAGTGTTCATACGACTGTCACCATTCTGTCTTCATGGCATTACAGATTAGGTCTAACAACATAAATGGCAACAACGAAAAATTCAAAAGCTAGATTTAAAGCAGTAAGCAATCTTACAGCATAGATTCCGACTCGCTCTTAACGAACAGGCACACCGCGGCAAGCAGTATCGGACCAAATAACATTACGAAAAGCAAAACCGTTTAAGCTGCGGATCATAATAAGCAATAAAGGATCTACAGAGGGCAAACGTAAGTCACGATCTACAAAAGTCAACGATCCACCCAAGCTCGCGCTGATCTTTGCTACGAAGTTGTAGTTACAGTATACAACATGAAATTCAAATTTTAGAAAGTGGGAACAATAATGGGAGGTCCTTGAGACCGGCCCTATTACATGTACTTCCTTTGTCTGACACGATCGGTGTTGAACAAGAGGTGTCAAGAGGAAAGAAAATTAATCACTAAATTTTTTCTATGGGAAAGACTGATCACTGAATAATAAATTATAAAAATAAGAATACAATATTTTCTTTACACCATTTTTTCCAAAAAAATAGAAAGAAAATAATAATAATTTCATGATGTATGTCTTAAGGCAAGGAGGCAGATGAGATTTTCTTTTTCTTCTTTACCACACCTCTTGTTTTTGGCAAAAGGAATTACAGGACTCTGGCAACAGCGATCTCCGCTTCAAGATCCACGAGAAGTAGAGACAAAATTCATGACCTGTGAAGTACATTGTACAATAAGCATTTGTAAGGCGGAACCATGAGCTATTACGTGTGTGGACTTCTGACTATGTTCCTAATTCAAACGACAGCTCTGTACTCAAGTAACTTCCTCGACTGCAGCGGTAACACACGTAAGTAAACAGCTTTTGTGAATCGCTGAACAAGGTCATCTTCAACAAGCAGAGTGTGATTGAAGTGAAATGTTAAAAAAAAAAAAAAAATGCTTTTCTTTTTTTTCTTTTATTTCGGGCCCTCAACAATAAAATTTTTTGTCTTTTAAAAAAATTGTTTTATAACGAAATGCATTACTTAACTCCCGTTATCTGTCAAGATGTGTTATCTTCGGTCAACTGAATAACCCAAACAGTGTCAAAGAAAGAAAAAACTTAAAATTATTACCACATTCTGTCTCCATATTAGAATGGGTTAGATATTCATCTATTCACTTATCTCCCCCTCAAGTATCTAACCGTCCATTCATCCATCCAGCCATTCATTCATTCTCCACCCACCCATCCATCCATCCATCCATCCATCCATCCAATCATCCATATTATCATCTGTCCACTTATTTGTTCAAATATGAATCCATCCACTGTCCATCCATTCATTTAAGTGACAGGTGTCTTTGGAATCTTCCGTCTGTTGAGGCGATGTTGTTACAATGAGCAGTTACCCAAGGACTGTGAGTGCTTCGATATTTCAACAAGGTCTGGCTTTACTAACACCGCCCTCAGGAAACCCCAGTGTCCTGAATATGTGCATGCAACGTTCACACTGTACACCAGAGCAAACAGATTTGGTGGTATCAGTCTAGAAGTAAGTGTGTCATGAAAATAGAAACAAAGTTCCCTTGTGAACAGTTGGCCGATAGACACTGTCCATGATACCTTTACGTTGTGTACTAAAAAAAAAACATTGTGTGGTACTTCTCTGAGGTTCAGGGGAACTTACAAAGACGAAAAATATTATCTATGGTCAGGCAGTTAAAAGTGAGAATGTAAAAATCCACTCACGACCTATCACCCACTCACATTTGCATCCACCTATCCTTCCATCCATAAATTCATCCGCCCATCATCCACACACCCATCCATCCATCCATCCATCCATCCATCCATCCATCCATCTTAAATCTCTCTGCAACTGTTCCTTGTTTGCTATAACTGAAGAAAAAGCATATTTCAAGAAGTTTTCCAATATATTCCAATTTTAGACTGTTTCGCGGATGTTACCTCATAGATGTATTGATAGGCTGACGAAGATCAAAGTTTCAGCACAGTGGAAAAGTAGTAACTGAGAAACTGTGAAATTAGGCCTTGCTTGTAACTTCCCCTTGTGTAGCCTCAGAATGACACATACGGATATTTGGGTCAATTTAGGTTCTTGTCCACTTAGAATTCATGACCGGGCACACTAATTACCCGATGACATCCATCGACCTATGACCTTGAATTTCTCTCGGCGCAAATTTGTTTCACTTTTTAGTTTGGCCATGTTACAATGGATAAGAAAGTTATGACTAAAACTCTTTACTACGAGTGAAAGAATTAACAAAGAAAAAAAAAAAACTATTGAACTAGTTGCCCTCGAAATGATAATTGCAGTGATTTAATTACGGCGGTAAAGACCTGACTTACTTCCGGCCGGAAATCCCGTCGAGTTTTTCTAAAATCTTGTGTTCTACTATTAAGAGAACATCGCTCTCACATGGGTTTATGTACGCGGTGTGGGCATGTCTGAAGGTCCTCATTGGTCAAGATCTCTTTGGCATACTCAAAGCATGTACACAAATCAGCATGTGAGTGACAATCTGTCAATCGATTCTGTTAATCGATCTCGAAGTACTTCATTGTTCTAGTGCCATTTCTCTCGACGCCTCCAACATGTTGTGTTGGGGTTTAACAACACATCAGCACGATTACGGCTATATTGTGTCAAACACGGTAATATACGTTTACACGTCAAGAAAGAGAAAAGGAAA
>JBCAUA010066137.1:0-11156 GCA_038406235.1 Peronia verruculata
TATATATTACAAACTTTAATCTATGTCCAGACTGAAACAGCTTATTGATATATATATTTTTTAATTTTTTTTTCTTTCCTTGGACTACATGACGAGGGATTATAAAAATCTTTGGTTTCAGTTGAATTTTGCCTTTAAAACAAGAGTAAAGATTTGGCACTTGTACGATTTTATCATGTCTGGTCAACCGTGTGCTAAGTTTTTCTTTAAAAAAACATTCTTCCCCCTTTACCCCAAGAAACAGTTTGTTTACGTTTCCTTGTTTGTTGTTTGTTTTGGGATTTTACGGCACATCAGCTCGATTACGGCTATATTGTGTCAAACAGGAGATGTCACCCGTGGATGGCATTCCATGGAGACACCCCACTGATGTTGGGCTCTCACCGCCTGCAGATGGGAACAAAGGACCT
This sequence comes from Peronia verruculata, assembly GCA_038406235.1. Classification (NCBI taxonomy): domain Eukaryota; kingdom Metazoa; phylum Mollusca; class Gastropoda; order Systellommatophora; family Onchidiidae; genus Peronia; species Peronia verruculata. Next base: position 411 of record JBCAUA010066137.1, read on the forward strand.
ACTTAACACCCCGGGCCCCCGCGGGGGCACACTTCCCTACAACAGTCTTCCTGCTCTGACAAAACGCCTTGTACACCACAGTTTACTTATTTCTCTGCCCCTATAAGTATAACTCTCCACAAGAATAGAAGATTAAAATATTGCATTACTTTTTAGTCATTCTAAAAACAAACTGCGTTTCTAGCTTTGTGTTAAAAAACAAAAAAGGAGAGATTGAAAAACGAACTAAAGCTCAATTTTCGCGAATCAGAGGTTTTCATTGGTATTGTGCGTGCTGTATGTAATTACCTCTGCAGGTGAACGTTTTGTTTTCAAAGTTTTTTGTTTCCACACCATATTTTCGGTTTTACGCCTCTCGTTCTGTAAAAAATCTTAATTCAGATTCAAGTGGCGGCCACACAAGATTACACAAAGCACTGCCAGCTACGGGAGTAAAGTCACGACACTGCGTCATCGTCATGTGAAACACAGGTGGTGGTGGTTGGGGGGGGGGGGGGAGAAATCACAAACAACCTGATGTGGTGTAACGTAATTTTCTCCTGAAAACTTCACGTTTCGAGAAAATCCAGATTCAATGTTCCCATCCATAATTTGACACACAGATAAATAAAACAGTACTTAGAGAGGGAACTGATGCTGCAGTTTAATACTGTGGAATGTTTAAGTTGAGCAGTAGGCGAAATAATAAAACTGTAGAGAAAAGGTGTGTGTGTGTTTTCTTTTTTTTGGTGAGTACGTGAAGATTGTGATTTAATTCTCTTTTTATTTTCTTTGATCAATCCATCCACTGATCCATTGATCTACCATCCGTCCATTTATTCATCCATCTATCCGTCCATCCATCCATCCATACATTCATTCACACATCCATCCATCCATTCATCCACACATTCATCCATCCATTCATTCATCCATTCATCCATTCATCCACACATCCATCTATCCATCCATTCACCCAGACATCCATCCGCACATCCATCTATCCATCCACCTGTCTATCCATCCATCCCTCCACCCACCCATCAGTTCTAACTCTCAAGAGGCTGTTCTTTGCCCTGCCACCTAGTCTGGCTTTTACTATTTTAAGGTCTTTTTAACGCTACTTCAGTTCACACATTCTTTAAAATTGATTTCTTCAAATATTCCCAAGTATCCCTTCTTAAATTACGACTACATTTGATTACTTGGCTGACAATTATTTTCATTTTCATGGTTGAGTTTTGCTCTTTCTCTAATTTCAAATGTTATTGCCAATTTTGACCCTCTTGAGATTCGCTTACAATCATTTTCCATTATTTCTTTGTCCTCTGAAATTTGAGGTAGAATCAATAAATATTGCACTTTTCCAATGTGAATTCTATGAACGTCTTGAATTGGCTGTAGTTTCTGAGCATATAACACTTTGCAGATTGTCTACTACAATTGACAAGGTGTTACGTAAGTTATAATAGCAAGAATAAAGGCATGTTTGTTTGTTTGTGTTGGGGTTTAAGGACACATCAGCAAGATTACGGCTATATTGTATCCAACACGGTAAGATACATTTGCATGTCAAGAAGAAGAGGGGAAAGAAAGCGGGACAGAAGGCATGAGCAAGGAGAGAGAAGATATGTTTCCTCTGGAATGTAGAGGATTGCACTCCATGGTAGACACCCAACCGATGGTAGGCTTACACCGCCTGCAGGTGGGAGCGGAGAACCTACTTATAAACTCCGGGCCCCCGCGAGGGATATAACTACATGAATTAGGCAGCAAATGCTGACCGTCGTTAAAAGTAAAGGCCTCCTCGGATGAAAAAACTGCTAAACAAATTCCAGTTCGAATGATTTAAAAAAAAAAATGAACAACAACATGAGTTTGATTGTCTTCTTTTTAGAGATTTGGCTATTCTCATTGGGGAAGTCAGAATTATAGCCAGATGATACTAGAGGAAGATCTTAAGCTTTTGGATGTGTCAGATTAAGAATTATGCCTGAATATGGTTATTAGAAAAGACTTGGTCACTTATGTCCATTATCTTGTTCCCTTCCGAAATGAAGTTAGTGAAAATAATTCAATATTTTTTGAGACTTGTTTTATACACCTCAGACACTTTGATCTCTTTAAAATTCTTAAGTCAGTGCGAGATCGTTGTGCTCAGTCTTATAACTTCCCTTTACCAGACAAAAGAGGAACTGAACAAGCAGTGTAAAGAGGGGGAAAAATAACTTTTGCTCCCTTTTCTTGAAACATACGCCTTAAAAAATCAAGAAATCAAATATGATGTAAAGAGAATGTTTTCTTCTTATTATTATAATTTTGTCAATTTTTTTTTTCCAGTCTTTCGAATAGCAAGCATTAGAAGGATTTTTTTTCTCTTGACACTGCTTGCTCAACATGTCTTTTGTCAGACAAAGGGAAGTAAAAGTCTTGTCAAAATGATCTTCCCTTGCACAAGTCTCTTTTTTTGGAAAGGGCAGATAATTTGCGAAACGATCTCCCATTAGGTTTATATTTCCAGTTCTTGGGTACCGTAAACTCTCTGTTAGCTCACTCTAGACTGGTCCGGTTTTTACTGCAGGAAACATTATTATAATGTCAGGTTGGAGTGAGTTTATGCGTCTTCCATTTCTACAGGTTGATTTCTTGGACTTTTACTTTATTACTAGCTGGGTACCCCACGGCCTCCGTGGGAGGTTTTAAATTTTTGGCCAGCATGCTCACCTCGATGCTAATATTTTGGTTCATTAAACTGAATATTACTCATAGAAAACGCGTTTTGAACGCGTCATGTGTCCTGCACGGAAGTGATGGCGGACAAAATGAATGGTAGTTCGGCATTAAAACAAATAAATTAAAACAACTCTGTAAATCCAATCAAAATAAAGAGTAGCTTATAACACAACTGGGTATCAGTTGCCCACGTCTGTAATTTTTTAAAAATTTTAAATGCCTGCCGATTCCGACTTTATGATTGGACTATAAGATAAGTGCCACGCCCCCGATCGCTCTTATGATTTGACCAGAGTAACCAGGCTGACATCTTCAACATGTTCATATTCACTACCTCTGGTATGCAAACCATTTTTTGTGTAATCAGCCCTGAGAAAACAACAGCTGAAACAAACAGACAATGTAAAGAGCAAATAGTATCGACGGCAGATATTACTTTTGAACTTTAAGTACACGAGGGCATTGATTTTTTTTTTTAATTTAAAAATAAACAGCAAAACAACAGTCTGTGGGAATGATGCATTGGTGTAGCGGTCAATGTACTGTCTGAGTGTTTAGTCTGTCTGTAGTGTTGGAAGTGATTTGTTTGTTCTGGCTAAATAACAGCATCACCAGAGGGTACAGTTATATCAATTCACTGACGCTTTCAGTGTTTCCGTGCAGTAGGTGACAGATACCGCTCCATATAACTCACCCAATGTCCGTCTTAATTAGAAATAATTGGAATTTGCTTGTGTCATTTCAAGGAATTGGCACATAATATTTCTGTGAAATACAAGTTCTAACCGCTTAATATGGATTGTTTCGTCCAGCATCCCAAACAATGGACCTAAGCCAGAAACTCACACGCGCTTTCAATTTCTTGGGAAGTATACAAGGCGGCTGTATGTACAGCCCTCAAAGGCTGCCGTCAATTTAATACGTCTATGGAAATTGTCAGCCTGTAGTACGTACTTGTGCTTGACCAGAACCTACTAGCTCCGCCCTTCAAAGCCTAATTATCTTATGTGCCACCACCGTTTTTGAGAGATAATTGCCATCAATCCGCGAACACCAAATTGTCTGTGAGTCCCAGATGAATGAAAAGTGGTCCAGGTCAGTGTGGGTTTTCAGGATCTGGTTAATTGTCATATGGCAGTATTTTAGCTCTGTATAAGTTAACCGCCATTTTGTCAAAACAAACTCAGTGGCGGCCGAAGACAATGAGATGTTCTGTGGGTCCAACTGAAGTGCTGACGACTCCAAGCAACATCTCCGTAAACAGACCAATACAATCAGAGCCTAATCTCCACAATCAAGCAGCCAATCAAGCGGGCAGCCGGTGTGTTGACCAGTATTGGATAACTACAGTTCTCGTTGGCCACACTTCCCGCCCGCTCGATAGATAATAAGCGTCATTAGTGACGGCATCACTGGCTTGTTTCCCTTTGATGATTATAACTCTCCCTTTTTACCGACCCAGTCAGTTTACCCTATGGACATGAGAGGCAGCTAAGCGTTTGATGAAACGGTTGGGAGGAGAGGGGCGAGATGGGAGGGGGTAGAGACATTAATTTACTCTTTACAGCTCAAAGTGACATGACTGACTACACGATCAGCAATGATCTCAGAAACTGACAGCTGAGATTTATTTTTTTCTGGTTTGGTTTTTCGTACACGAGGAAATATTTCAAAAGCGCAGATTTTTGAGGATGACTTATGTTCCTTCAGCATGTATGATATCATAAAAGGGATCGAAAAATTCAGGTCTGTTTTAGGACAGTGACGTCATTTTGTTTTAAACACTGTTCTGAATCTTAGAGAATCAGTAGGTGGAGGGGAGATGAAAATATGATTTTAATGTTGATTACGAGGATACGGAGTGGGTGAGTTTGTGTGTATGTGAACTCTACCCTTGATAACTTGGCCGCCACCCTACATGTATAAACGCCTGAAATGGCCTTTTAGACTGGCTGAAAGGCCTACAAATAATGGCATCTTGAGATAAACGGTCCTTGCTGGCGAAATTGGCCATATCATAGTGAACTGTTTGTTCTTTCCTTTGATTTTCCGTTTTTTTTTTAACACTGAGCGAAGACATCCTCAACCAACGAAGTCTTTGTTTAGCTGCAGTGGATGCATTGGAGGATGCAGTTCAAAGACTGGTCTCGCTGCCCACCAGAAAATTATAATGAAACATGTAACTGCATTTAGATAGCGTCAATTCCCGTATGAGTACAAGCTCGAAGCGCTCTCCAATCTGTTGTTACCCTGACAAATCCAAAGGAGATACTCATAAACAGCTGTTGGGCGCTCAAATCATTGTCAGTATGTCGATATATCTTCAGTATGCCAAAGACCCGCGTGATAACTCTGAAATCAAAGACACTATCGAATTCTATGGACTGAAGAAAAAGATGACACTTGGCTATGACTAAAACAAGGTAACTCACCTGTGTTGTGTAGGTTGAAGTAAAATCTGCTTTAGCTTTCGAAACACAGCCAGATTTGGCTTTTGCCTTTGTCTCTGTGTCTTGATTCTGTTTACTTTCCTCTGAAGATCTGTTCCATACTATTCCAACTATTGCCAAGTTGGAATACATTTCGATGTATAAGTATAAATGCTGGCTGTGTCGCTGACAGCTGGCTAAAGTATTCTTACATATTTCCTGTTGTTTTTGTTTTAGATTGTTTTGCCAAAGTTTAATTATTTTCCTGCTTCTTCAAATGTCTTCTTCCATAATGTTAAAAGACATATTTGTGCATGATTCTAGTCTGCAGTGAACGCTACAGCTTTTGTGGTATGTGTTAAAGCAGAGATAGCTAAATGTAGTGAAAGGGCATTCTAAGGGTTAAAAAAATAAGCGTTTTGGTAACATGGATTTGAGCATGAGTCCGATCAACTCCTGTCTGATATTTGTGCCAGCGATAAATCCAATTTCCCATGTGGGCAGAAGCAGAGCTGTCCTATGTATCTGATTTCAGTGCAAATATACCCAATGAGCTCTTGCATATCTATGCCAAAGACTACTAATATTTCTACCGGTTTGAACGCAGTGTAGCATGTAAAACTTCTATTTCTCTAATGGTCATGTTTCTCTGTGTGAGCACGTGCGTTTGAAGGAATGTCACCTGTATGTTATATTGTTTCACCAACTGTAAAGAGATTTTTCTTTTGAGAAAAAAAAAAAAACTGTTGATCTTAATTCGTCTTTACCTTTTCTATCTTATTTTGTGTTGCCTTGTTTTATTAATGTTATTCTATCTTATTTTACAAAGTAGCTCTGGTACATGGTGAACATGATTGATAAATCTGATTACAAACATTTAGGCAGCAAGGTAGCGTTGACTTTTTTTTTTTTTAGCTACCAGTGGACATCCCTGAACTTTGACCACGTTATGGCAATGAAAAACAGTCCTTGGTTATCTTTATATTTTATTATAGGGAAACATGTCAAGAAAGTGTATCATTAAATTATGTCTGTTTGCACGTCTGTCTGTCTGTCTGTCTGTCTGTCTGTCTGTCTCTCTCTCTCTCTCGCTCTCTCTCATACCCTCATATGAAAAGAGAAAGTTTATTTCTAAGAATTTCAAACTGGAGCGATCTATGTAGTGAGGCCATAACTATCCCTTCTCTGAAAACGCTTCCCGTATAATTAATGATTCCAGAAACTCGATATGGCTCCCGATTCGCTTCCGGAATCGACCACCTGGGTATCGATCGATCAAAATCCTACCATGCTGAAGGTTGAAAATACCAAAAATTAGGTCACACCAGAATATTTATGACATCGACAATCGGCTCAACGTTTAACTTCGCTCCGGGAGGCAGTGATGAAATGCTTTCAGATTCTGTTGGAAAACTAACCAGTTATATTCGGCACCTGTCATTTCCTTTATTAACCGGTTATGTTCGGCTTTCTGTTACTTTACCATACGCACATTTATACCGGTTATGTTTTCTCTCTTTCCTTTTTCCCCCACGTCCATTTACTTCCTACGTTTTTTTTCCAGTTATTTTCCCTTGTGCCCATAAATATTGTTATACCGGCTATATTTTCTGTTATTCTCCCCGTATGTCCATTTAACTATGTCCATAATTATTATTATACCAGCTATATTTCTGTTATTTTCCGCTTATGTCCATTTACCGGTTGTTTTTCAGTTATTTTCCCTTATGTCCATAATTATTGTTATACCGGCTATATTTTCTGTTATTCTCCCCGTATGTCCATTTACCGGTTGTTTTTCAGTTATCTTCCCTACGCCTTTTTATCGGCCATGTTCTTTTCTGTTGATGTCTTCACGTATACGTGACGGCTATGTTAGTTTATGTTATTTTCCCCTGTGTCCATTAATGGACTATGTATATTCTCTCATATTTCCGTTTACCGGCTATGCTTGTTTCAAGCTATTGTCCTATGATACTCATTCACCAGGCTTTTTATTTTTTGGTTATTTTCACCATGTACCGACTATGTTTTCTGTTGATTTCCAGATATTTCTTCAGTGACTATATAACACAGCCACTGCTGTTCTTTTCCCCTAGTTGCAATTACTTGGTATGCTCGTTTCTGTTATTTTCCCCCTTGACTGTTCTAACGATTTCGTGAGCTCAGTTCTTTGTTGCCCTATCTCCATTTTTCACATTTTGAGAAAATTGATCAGTTGTGTTTTGCAACTGTTTTTGTACATAGGAGACAGAACCAAAAGATTTTCAAAATATACCTATTTGGGCAAGTGATCGGTAAAATGACTGCAGTATATGGTACATTTACTATCCCTATCTTACATTACATTATATATCTCCAAATCGCCCAAACTGGAGATAGGACAACAAAGAACTGAGCCCGCGATTTCCCAACACAGACAGATATTACAATGCTGTAATAGATAGAAGTCACATGTCTACTGGCCCCCTGAGCTTTGACATTTTTTATTTATTGATTCTGGATAACAGGGAAACCTCATATCTGGAACAGTAGCGACGTTGCGAACAAATAAAAGCCGACGTACAAGCTGCTGGGAGCGTAAGCAATTAAGCGGATTTTGTCATTATCCGAATTCGCTCAATCGTTGACATGTCATTTGGCGTGACAGCTATTGCAGTAGATCATGAAATGGAAATGCAATATTTCTTCTCATTGCGCAGTGCAATGGAGCAGTTGCAGTTGTTTGCAATAGGCACGTATGGAGAATTTACTATACTCTGCAGCTCCCTGTGTCTTAAAAACGCTTATACTTTGGTAACAGCTCTACGGTGCTGGAAGTGGCAGGACCGTAGACATCCAGACTCTGGAACCACCTCCTCTAACTATAACCTTATAGAGCCCCTCCCCCGGCCCGTCCACTCCCCCACTTCCTCAGATAAACTGCTTGACATATGTAATATACCGGACTATCAAACAAAAGGTATTTGCTATTCTCATGACTACTGGTCCCATCGAGTCAGCAACTCTTTGTTTTCATGTTTGTCCCCTGTGACAGGTACATTGTTATCTTTTTTCAACGTGTTATGTTCTGAACTGTATCTGTGGAGTGAAACAAAATGTGTGCTATCTCCAGTGTAATAATACTGCTTTGGTGGCAAAGCTATCAAAAGCATGTCGTCTCACTAATAAGATAGCCAAATTGTCGGGTCATATTGGGCTATTTTTAGAAAAAAAGGAGGGGAAAAAAAGAGTCATTTTATCACACAGCGTTACAAACATGTTTTGAGAGCTTTTATTGTAAATCATGTCTGAAAACAATGTTTTAGACCATTGCAGTGAAAAACTTAATGAAAATATTCAGCAATGGCTGAAAACAAAATGTGGCCAAAAAATGACCAAGACAAATGTCGTTGCATGATAGTAGCGCACTTGTAGCTTTTTGATATAGAATCAGAATAATTTTCCACAATTTTTTTTTTCCATACTTGCCCACCCACTGTGAGTTGTAACAGAAAGCACATTATTCAATCTGTAGCCATGGGCGTAATTTGAGGTTTAACCACACTGAATTTTCGTTGTTTTCAATTTGTAGCCGACAAGTATAACTGGATTGCACCTTTGTGATTTGTTTGAATAAACATGGTGCTCAAATAAAAACAATATTTTTCGTTTTTAGAGAAATATTGTTCAAATACAAGAACCTGACAGGTAGAGACTAATTGCCGTAATGAATATTTGTTGGCACCCCATGAACATTAATTATGATAAAAAGCGAATATTGTAACATACGTCTTTGAGGGATTCATTCTGATATCTTTGGCAGGTTTATAGCCAGGTTTTGAAGGATTCTCAGCATATTCTTACTCAAGTCTTTGTGTGTGTGTGTGTGTGTGTGTGTGTGTGTTTCAGGTATAAATAGACTTGTTCTAAGCAAGCGAACGGCTGGAAATCTCTGTCTGATTTAAGTATGGGGTACAAACGCTCCAAACTGTTCACTACTATTAACATGGAAAAACACGTAAAAAATGCACGGGACCGGTGACAGTTGTTCTTGAATCTCGTGATGGAGCGGTAGAAAACATCAGTGGGTGTTCTGTTTTTAGCAGGGGGAACAAACTCTGCGCCTGGGATTTCCAGGTTTTTGCTTAGTCAAATATAGATTCTTGTCGAACATCAATGCAAGATGGGTGTCTTTTGTAAGCAGGGCAAGAAATGACAATGGCTCTTTTTCCTCTCCTTAGATTTTTGTTGTTTCTGCTAATACCATTATCTCCATTGATGTACCTATGGCATACATTAGGCGCGTTTGCTCAGTGATTTGTGCTGCGGCCTTTGGTAGCAGAGGCTGGTGGTTCGAATCGCAACGGCTGCATGTTGTATCCTTAAGATACTTAACAGACAATTTTCCTCAGCCCAGCCTTCTGTAAAACGGGTAACTGATGTATATAGGGGGAAGTACAGTGGCGCTGCACTGTGGCGACGCGGTCTGAAATGGCTGAGCCAATTTCTCCTCTTGGGGGTCAAGGGATGATACTTTTACTTGTACTTTTTACATTGATCAGATTATATAATTATGTATATAACCGACCTCAGCTCTTTGTGTAGGTTGGCTATTTGGAAAATGGACGCTGGACAAATCTTGGAAATTACAGGATTGTTCGAGTAGTTTATAGAATCATAGTCGTGTGAGATTTGGACAAAGATTTTTGCCATTCATCGTCAGAACATCTCTCCTGCAGACAAACGTGCAGCAAACAGACCCTGGGTGTGGACGGGTAAGCCTTATCTGCCGAAGCAGACACGTGGAATCAAAGGTTTCTGCAACATGGCCATTTTGGCAGGCCAGTGTAGCGTTTGGCACCAAACCAGATCCATATGGCCCAGCTTGAGCTTCGCCCTCCCCCCACCCTCCCCCTCCCCCACCTTCTCTCTTCATCTTCTTCCTTCTATCTCTGCATCATCAAAGACGACGTTGTATTAAATATCAGTTATCATATCCAAGACAGCCAATTGGATTTGCCTGTAATGAAGTTTGAAATCAAAGACTAAAAGACTGGAGGAAACGCCCGAAAAATTCTCCCTTTTTTCCGTGGAACGTAAGAAACTTGATTAATGTTTTAAGAAAACAACAGAAACTTCTTCTTTGTACATCTAGAGCCTCAAAGGAAAAGATTTATAACGTTATAAAACCCGACGGGTTTTTTTATTATTATTTTGCTCGGTTTACCTGACCTATTTACCTGCGCTGGTTAGCTCGAGCAAGACCAGGTGGTAAGAAGCACAGAGAGAAGGAATCATTCTCTGAGTCGTTCTCCCCTCCTCTTCCCCTCCCTCCCCCTCTCCCCCCTGCACAGATACCGACGTTCTGGTGGAACAGACTTAACAACACACAGATAGACACATTGAGATAGGAAGACAGAGCATTGAAGGTGGGAAAATTCCCGGACAGGGCCAGTCAATAGTTTGTCAGTTCTCCTGATGGTGGTCAGGTCCTCTTGAAAGTACAATCACACCTCTCAGACAGAAACATACTTAGACAGACAGTGGGATAGATAGATAGACAGATAGATAGATAGATAGATAGATAGATAGATAGATAGATAGATAGATAGATAGATAGATA
>JBCAUA010066148.1:0-11155 GCA_038406235.1 Peronia verruculata
AGTCAACCCATGCAATTTTTCACAGATTTGAGACAAAAAAAAAAAATGAGTTTAGAATCATGCCATGTCAATTCGTGTGGTGAGAAAAAAGCGTATGTACTTTTTCAGAAAAAAAAAAAAATGATCTCGAGTATTCGACCATGTCAGTAGAAAAATATGTATCACAAATTATGTTTAATTAATTGAAGCTGTAGGATGAATCATGATGAGTACCTTATATGGTCAATAATGTCTTTGCTCAATCAAATTTGGTGCTGTCGGACATTTGTCTTGACCATAAGGTGTCGTCTGATGTATCTGTTTTTCTGACTGTTTGTCGAATGCAACAATAACACAGTTCGAGAACTGACTTAAAAATAAGTTTATCTAAAATGAATTTCGGCACTTGATTTGAGAATTGTCAGCACTACCACCCGTACATTTTTATTTTTTTAAAAATTATATTCGTTTGTTTGGTTGAAAATTGTCAATATAATCTGATAAAGATATATATGCATGGTTTTGCTAGTCTAGTATCCATCTGGCTCACTTTAACAAAATGCATTTTTTTGCAGGAGTTTTAATCTTCGCAAATGCACACACTGAAAAGACAATCTCTTACATCTCTCCATTCTCGAACAGTACATTTTGTTCATTGTATTAATTAAAAGAGGGACTACAAAACAAAATCGCAATTTTTTCCAAACTTCGTTTTATGGGAAACTGCGTTTTGTCAAAAGAACAAATTTTAATAAGTGCTGTCTAGCTGTAAGCTTGTTAAAATTGTTTGATATATAATATTGAAGAGATAGTGTCGTCTCACCTGAGTATTTTATCATAGGAAAACTTGCAGCAGAAGCTGACGAAGCAGGTACCGAAGTAGAGCATGATTTCATTGATCTCCGGGCTGCACAGGACCACACTGGTGGCCTTTGCCAGATTGACCATCCACTCGTCAGGATAAGTCTGGGGTAGGACAACATACATATAAATAAACATGATACGAGACATAGGAGACAGGGGACACAGTGGCTCTGTGGTATGGCGTCTTCTCATGGAGAAAACAGGCCGGGATCGATTCGCGGATTTTGCATCGGGGGATGACAGGACACGAAGATCGATAACCGGCATTTTTTCAGGGACTCAACGTTACGGTCCCCTGGCTTCCTGTGTGTAGGGAAGTCCGACGTCTAACCTTCTCGGATAAGGGCGAATATATTTCGGAGGTCCCGTGTGTACCTTACGCACGTTAAAGAACCCTTGGCAGTTCGATATAAGAGTAGGCCTGAGTGCCGCTGTCCGGGTAAAATTCCCAAATTCCAAATTTCTACCCACAAAAAAAATTTCTCAGCAATAATTGGCAGCTTCTGAAAAAGCCGAGATAATCCTTTCTCTTAGGATTGAAAGGCTTCAGGAAAAAAAAAATTTTCATTTGCAGGCTAATTCTCCACAGAATTCATAAAGGAACTCTGGATTTCGAAGGATTTGTTAATCCTGTCTCTTAGGATTGAAAGGCTTAAAGAAAAACAACTTTACGTGAAGGATTTTTCTAAATATAGGATTTTTGTAAGTCTTCTCAGATTTTTTAATAAAAGTGTAAAGTAATTTAAAGTTGAATCCTCGCTGTGCCCATCCAATTGGTTTCAAGCCTACAGGACTGAACATTTCGAAGTTGGGTTCATAAACTGGCCTGGTTTACATTGAAACGCTTTTTGGAAGTCTTCGCTGTTTTGCATGATGCCCCAAGCTCCGGCATTGAACATTAAGTCAGACATTGAACAGTGGTAGTTTTTTTTAGTACAAAGGTTTTGACAAAACTAACCTCTACTTTAAATGACTCTTTTTTTATCTCTAAATCTTAAGATTGCCTAATACATATTATTATTATTATCAGTGATTTGCACAAATCAAAAGAAAACACAAGCAACGAAAAAATACACACACAAATAAAATAAAATAATGGAACAAAACAAACAAACGAAACAAAAATGCTCTTCAAGAGTGTATAAAGTTTTGTTCATGAGTCCGTAACATTCTTCCCAAATTTCAAGGTACGTCATTTTCTTATGTCCCCAGAAACTCATACAAAATAAAACAATGATTTTTGGTTAAGGCTGAACTCGGTTGAAGCAAACAAGGCTGGTCTTTTATCCCCAAAAAAGCTAAATATTCATCAAGAATTCTTATATATTATTATGTTGGGTACACGTTGTGTGTATGAATGATTCAACAGATCGTTTACACTGAGCCTGTGTATATACGCTGGCCCGTGGAGATATTGCGTCATCGAACGTGTGTGAGATTATGCAGAATGCTGTAGATCTGGTGTGTGCCTAATACGTCATGATGTGTATATAATATACTACTACGTTACGATTTTATGTCTGTTTGACCCGGATGAGAATGATTTAGCAACAACGACTAGAGGATAATGGAAGAATTCTGGAGAGAAAGGAGAAAGAGTGTGATCTCGACGGGTCAGCATTATATATATATATATATAAAGGCTCGAGCAGAGAGGAAGGTCGTCGCAGTAAGAAAGTAGAGTGCAGAGAGAGCTGTATGCATCGGAATTAAACAGCTGCGCTGAAGCGTGTATTATCAAGCACCTGCAATAAATTCTGGAGATTTCTGTCATTTCTTCACCACTGTGTGTGTCTCACTTGTATCCACCGCCTGATCGCCTTACAAAGTCACGACTCATACCCACTCAACATCAACAACACCCAGAAAGTTGGTGACATCTTAAAAACTGAGTGACATCACAGAGACATAATACATATCTTTGAAATAAAGACACAGAGTTTTGAAAGAGGCAGTGAGAGAGCATCAGGCACAGAAAGACAGACAGAGACAGACAGAAAACAAAACAACCAGACACAGACAAGCAGGCAGAGACAAACAGACGGTGGGAGAGAGGGTCAGAGAGAGGGAGAAAGGGACAGAGAAAGAGGGAGAGAGGGGGGGGGGGGCTGACGGACGGACATGTCTGATGAAGCCAAGGACGATTACCTTCCTATATGAACGATCCCCACAATTAGCCTGCACTGACAGAAACTAGACTAAAGGAAATCGGCCAGTTTTAGTTTTCAGGAAGAACATGACCAATGTTTGTAGCACTACCTGAGGTACTGAAAGGGATGCGTTTTCCGCAAAAGGAAAGGTAAGTAATCATCATGCACTTGAGAAACACCAGAACTGCTTGAAAAACACACAAATAAACATACAAAACTATTTTTTAAAAGCACAAGAGGTTACATGCTGTTGTAATATACATATTATGTAGACTACTACAGAACAGCTCAACTATTTTCAGCTGTGTGTATGCAAATCATTGTCAGCCTCTGTGCTTTTAGTGTGGATAAATTGCAAAATTAAAACTACATGTCATTTCTACAAAGCCAATCAGTGTGAAGAAGTGACAGCTTGTTTTCATAATTTTTACCTTCCTTTATAGATCTTGCTCGCCAAGCAAATGTGATTATCACTAAATATGATCAATAAATATGTGGTAAAACTCTTGATAGCTAGATAAATCGATCTTTCTTTCTCTCATAAGACTGATTTAACAAACTGCCTTACCTTCTATTTCCACAATCTACCGAGTGAAAACCAGGAATATTTAAGCATCCGAAAAACCTACTGAAGTTGAAAAATATTTTTTGTTGGTGCTTTCTTTTTGCCTTTGCAAGACTAAGGCGGACCCTCCATAGACGTCACATGACACTCGGCACACAGCACATGGCACGCGTGCGAAAGAAAATTAAACACAACGATTTAGAGTTGCACACTCCATTGACGGCACGACACAGCCGTGACGAAACATTGCGTGCCTTGCTTTGCTGCATTGTTCGTTTTTTGTGCCGTGTGCTGCCAAAATGGAGGACTACAAGAAAAAAATTATTGAACTTGTGAGAGACCGACCGCTTCTTCGGGACCCCCAAAAACCCGGAGTATCACAACAAAGATCAAAGAAAACAAGTCTGGGAATAAGTATGACATTTTTATGTAGTTGAAGAACAATGTCAACTCTCCTCTACTACTCCTCAATAGAAAAAGTTCTCTGCACCACATTATCCGCCTTTTCCTCTTCTTTTTCCGATTATTTAGCATTGTTACCATGATCAGAGTATCTTCATCAGACGAATCCATGATAGGTTGTTATGTGTTGTGTTGTGATGTCGTGCTATGGCCTATGGAGGGAGGGGTCCTGTGGCACGGCACGTGCCGACAAGTCATGTGCCGCGTGCCGTGTGCCGTCGTCTATGGAGGGTCCGCCTAATGTGGAGCAATTTTATTCCCCCACACTATAATACGGCCTATACACATCAATGCATGCTTTAAAAAAATGTTATAACGTTTTACAAAGAACAGAACAGATGAAATATCTCCATCGCACTGAAACTAAAACTACAACAATGGTGCCATTATCCCATATCAGAATTGAAGACCTCTGTGTAGAGCAACTCTTGATATTGTGGAAGAAAACAAATAAGCATCATGTTTGCATACCTAGAACAAATGAGCCATTCATTAGCTTATGTCATCTCAGTATGCATTGCTGTTTGTTGTCATCTGACCACTCTTGACCTTCTCCTTGACCACTCTTGACCTTACCCCACACCTACTCTCTCTTTGTCAGTAATTAATTGCATGCTCATATTATTATGTGCTGTTGTTTTTGCTGTTTTGTTTCAATTTTTGTTTGTTGCTTTGTTGTCTGTTCTCTTTCTTGTTCTCCTTTTTATTATTATTATTAAATGGCAAAGCTTCATTTATTGTATAGACGAGACGATTAGAAACGAAGACAGAAATCCACAACCCCAGCCAGACAAGACTAGACAAACCTCAGTTAGGCTATCATATGCTTTCCTCATGATACTGCTTCGTGATATAGACAAGGAAGTGTCTATTTACGCGACTGGTTCTACCATCTTGAACACTCGTCACCCGCTCGTCGGATTTACATGTTAGCGTTAGGGTGGACTTGCGTTGGTCGAGGGTCCCAGCAGGATAAGCCAGCGGGGCTGGTCTAGTTCATTTTAATCATTAGGAAAAAAAAAAAAAGGCGTGTAGGAGAGAGGATTTTCTTTGTTTGCCGACAAGTGGGGATAGCTCTCGTGATTTTACCGTTATCGCCAGTAACGTACTGAGACTACTCGTGTGTAAAGAAGACTCGACCAAGTGGACTTTGACACCTGAACGTGCTGCTAGGCCAAGCATGAATACATTTTCTTGCAGAACAACTACCGTATCCGCCACTCTTACAGCTTCTACACGTAGATAACCCATTGCCCCAGATGAATGGGGTTAGCTATGATAAAACTCCGGTTTGCACAAAAAAAATGGAGGGTTGGAACCTGTTGAGCCCCATAAATTTGGGAAGGCCCTTATCAATTAACTTAAAACAACAAAAATGTAAAAACAAATAAGCAAATATACAAACAAAGAGTGATCGGTAAAAATAAAGACATGATGATACACCAGATTTTAAAATAGGCAGAGACAATTTTAAGACAGATAAAGCTTGAAAAATTAGCTTTTACACTGTTGGGGACCAGAGAGCTTTAGTCATGTTCATTCTCACCTGGACAGCTCTAATAAAGAAAAGTTGATCACTGGTGTAATTTAGTCCAGGTAATAGCTTGAGAGATTCGCCTTTGCTTGCAGGTTCTTGTAAGTCTGAAGATAGAGATGTGTGGATTTTAAAACAAGGGCGAACAACTAATAAAAGCTCTGTGAAATGTGAGGATCATGATATGTGAATGGAAGACCAAGAGTTATTTACTAAAGATTGAATCAAGACAAAGTAGATAACATGAACAGAAGATAACCATTGTGAACTTAAGTAAGGTTATATGACGTAAGGCCTAGATTCTATGCTAATACTAATTATTGAGAAACTTTCTGAATAGAACAAAAGTAATGAATAGAACATGGCTTTTTTGCCTTTGTTAGGTCAACAAATGGGTATTGTGTGATGCAGTCTTGCTTGTCATAATGCCATTAGGAGACTACAGTATTATAATGGAATGAAAGAGGTATTTCACCGCAGTTGTGATATCTCGTGTATGCATTCAAATTTTGCCAGATAATGCGAAGCACAATATTTAAAAACTAGGCCACAGTGTAGGCCAGGACAAAAATAGTGCAGAAATTCAGCTTGGTGTGGAAATGTATTCTCTCATCTCTGCTCTAGTTTGAAAAAAAAATTCATATCATTTATTTCAATTATTTCTTTGGAATGTGCAAGACTAATAATGTAAATTATATTTTTAATCGATCGATGAGCGGAATAAGAATATTTTCTATTTTACCTGGTATAAAATGTCGAAGCCTACGTTGTCAGCAACTATTTCGGTCAACCATCTCTTGATCGTGTTATTTCCCTAGGATATAGAGGAAATAGCATACTGTGAATACATTACACTGTATCTCTTACTTCATTTCCCTTCTCTTGCATCCTGTAGTTTATACAGCTTTGTATTTTATCCTGCACCTTTCACTGAAGTGGGTAAAGTAGCTGTTACAAACGAAAGACCCCCCCCCCTTCCTCCTCTCCATTTTTCCCTCTTTTCCCATAATCCCCCCCACCCCACCCCGCCCCGCAGTTCTTGTCATGAAAATCACTTTTGAATAATGAAATATTTCTTCACAAGACTTCATTTGGAAGCCCTGGGAGGAAAAAAAAAACGAGAATGGCAGAATGGGAAAAAGATTATAAGAGGATGGAAACATCCTTGTCTCCTTCGTTTCCTATGTCGGTTTGTTTGTTTGTTTGTCTGTTTTGCAGTCTATCTCTATGATCGCTTAATTAGATGGGGGGAAAAAAACAACAACTCATGACCTGCCTTGTTGTCAAACAAATAAAGAGTCATTGGTCCGTCTGTAGGGAGAGTTGTGTGATTTCCTATCGTTTATTTCATCCAGATATTGAAATACAAATAGTTCAAATCAACTGTTTTACGTTGCAAACTTTCTACTCGTTAAAGTCATTGAAAAATGAGTCTAAAAAAACAAAAAGAAAGGAAGAAAGAAAAATCGAAAGGAAGGCTTACCACTTCCTCACTAAGTGGATCATCTTTCTTGACTTTGAACTTGGCATACTGAGTCACAAAACACTGGGTCCGATTTTCAAATGCCTCTATCACTGTCTGATTCCATTCATAGATAAAATCTACAGATCACACAAAAATCGACATTAAAAGCTGAAAGTTAAATCTAGAAACAGCTCACATATGAGGAGAAAAAAAAAAGAAAAAAGAGAAGAAACATAATATTTTACAATGTCAGAGACAGACAGACCGACCGAGATGAGAGAAAACTAAATGTCCCGGTATTGCAAAAGTGAAATACTGAACAAGTTTTTACAAAATTTGTTGACTAGGACAATAATCTTTGTTTTGTCATTTTTCTTACCTGACGTCAGACCGTGGGCGAGTTCATGGGCCAGGATAAACCCTAAACTTCCAAGGTTTAAATAGCTGTCCAAGGATAAGACATGAAAACAATTGAAACAAATGTTTACCTTTGAATTCGTTCTAAATCTGTGGTAGGGATCCCGTAATGATAGTGAACGTTCCTTATGTTTCACAGAATAGTCACAAAATGAACATTTCCAATTCCTTTGAGTAGGTAAGATAACGTCTGTGTGTCACATAAAGGAAATTAGATTCACATACAGCAAGATGCATTCACACTTATACGAAGACAAAACAATAACTCACAACATCAGAACAGAATGGACTCCAGTAACATTTCTCACTTTGATAAGCCTACCAGTGATGGTAGAAATGAATGTATAATGTTATAAGTCTACAAGATGGATTTACAAAGCATTAAAATTGCGGAGGACATACTGAACTGTGAAAAGTTAATACATTATGGTTTATTATTGTACAGTTAACTCCTGATTGCAACAACTATATAAATGAGCAACTCATAATAGCAACAACTATAGTTAAGAGGGCAAGAAAAGATGGACTACATTTCCAGGTATTCAGTTTTTTAATCTTTAGCGTCCAATATTTTAAGCCATTGTGCACAAGACAGTTTATATAACATGTAATCAAATCCTTGGCTAAGTTGATGTTTGGAGCACGTCTATCTAAAAAAAAAAGAAAAGAAAAAAATGTCTGACAATCTCTCGAGCTCAGTTCTTTGTTGTCCTATCTCCATTTTGGGCGATTTCGAGATATATTGTCATGTGAAAAAAAGGGAAAGTAAATCTACTATACACTGTAGTCATTTCACCGATCACTTGCCCAAACAAGTGTATTTTTGAAAATCATTTTGTCCTATCTCCTATGTATAAAAAGCAAAATGCTGAACACAACTCATCAATTTTCTCAAAATGTGAAAGATGGAGATACGACAACAAAGAACTGAGCTCGCGATCTGTGTCCTCATCACTGTCAACAGTTTCCACGGAGAGAACCATCTATGCCCTCTCTCTGTTTTTTTTTTTACATAACCAGAAGTTCTGTTGCCGTCGCAGCTATTCTAATATTCATTGTTGTCAGAAAGCAAATATAATGTCATGAGTAACACGGTTGGCATTCAAAGTTTTTTCATGACATTGTAAGGTACGCCTGAAAATGGTGATAAATACAACAACGGCTGTCAAAAAATATGCATTATGTAGATATTATATATTTCTTAGCCGAAAGTAAAAGTCGACATGAATTGATACTGAAAATAAAAACTACAACGTACCAGAAAGGTGTTGAGGGAAAAAAAAAGCATAGAAGGTGGTCTCAGGAGTTGCCTCTGTACTTCTTACTGCTGTCAGTAAAATAACTAAATATAAAATGCATAATATTTTTGAAAATTATAAATACCTGTATAAATTAACTATAAATTATAATATATTCTTGCTTTTGTATTATTTTGACAAAATACAGCTGAAATTATGACTTACTTGGGTAAATCCATATTAATGAAAGGTTTTTCGAGACGTCCAAGCTGCACTTCTGGAATTGAACGGGGCAAAAAGCATGTATGTGACCCGAGATGAATGTGTAGAAAAAAAGTGAACTTGACAAAGTTAGTGATAGTCAACAGATGAGGAGATTGACAGTCGATTAGACCAAGCAGACAGACACAGCACGCTTTGATCTAGCGGTGTCGAACTAATAAAATAAGCCTTTCTATGTCTACTGAACAATGTCGTGAACAAATGTGTATGACACTTTTATTCTCAATAATATTATACTCTCTTACAAATGCCTGTGCCAAATTTTATGCAACTGAGGGTAGGGAAGCAAACTATCGTATCTCAAAATGGGGAGAAGCAAAAAACTGATTATTTCATTTAATATTCACAGCAGAAAGTTGAAATTTTGTGTGATGACTATATATTCCTTTATGCACATGATTTAAAAGCGTAAATAGATCCTCCTCAAGCCGTTTCTCTGCAATTTCAGTTACGAGAGAATGACACAAGAAATTTGGCAGGCAAACTATTGTATGTGATACTTACTATACTTTTGCACTGCTATTTTGGAAAGCATATCATCGTATCTCAAGTTACAATACTTTGGCATTCATGTTGAGCTTGCAAGTGGCTATCGTTAACTTGAGTTACCATAGTTGGCTTCCAAAGAGTGCATAGGTCGCAAAGTTAGGTGCGTCGATACGATATTTTGTGTACTTCCATGGAATGACAAATTGTAGTATGTGACACTTTCATGGTTCAAATACTCTTTTTGAAGTACTCAACATTGAAAACTTCGTTCAGTTTGAGATTTTGATAATTTTCTTAATGCCGTCCGGAGATAAACCTTCGTTGATAATCTCCAGTTAACACTGAGATTGCACAAGAACAAAGGTGGCTTAGAAAAAAAAAATAGGATTAACTCAAATGGCAGTGAAAAGTCTGAGGAGATTTTTTAAAAAAAATAAAAATAAAAAATTCCAATATCTTTAAAAAAAAAATTACTGCTGAGGAAATCGTTTACAATAATATAAATATGCAGCAATGCGAGTGTGCTTGACTGAACTATTTTGTGGGTAACGCACAGAAACAATTTATGAACTCAATGTGCATACACTCTCAACGACACATGCATCGAGTTGTTCATGGCACATGGCAGAAAACTTTAATCAGGAGAATAGTATGAGAACTAAGTAAAATTGTCGAGATAAAATCCTGACATTAAACAAACATGTGATAACAAAAGAACAGTAATATTTGAGTGAAGTTATAGTAAAGAGTGAAAGATATTTATATTTTCAACCACGATATTGTCAGAAATTTTGACCCATAAAAGACCAGATGTAAGTTTATGACAATGACACCTTTCAGATAAATCCACCATGTACACCAACGGATGCTCTCCTATGGTACAGCGATAAATTTATCTAGCTTGAGGTCAACTTTAGGATGTAAATCCACTCTCTGTCACCTTTAATAAACATTGTTCTACCTTTTTTGTTTTACTTCAAAATAATTGGTCTTTATTATTATGAAAAGATAACAAAGCAGTAAGCTGAACAATCATTTTAAAAATAAAGACATTATTTTGGATTGATTGGTCATCATGCAAAGTAAAAACTCGTTTTCAAAGGAGAACTTTATCATTTACCAATTAAGCATTGGTTTATTTTCTTTACATCAAGTCCTTGGGGACAATCAATCTCTTATTATGTTCTCAAAAAATGATGGTGGACTGACGGAACAGGCTTCTAGCACACACCTCCGTCAGATCTTCTGTGTATCTGTGTCAATGTCATATCTTTTTCCATTGATGACTATCTCCAGTGACAACCCAGCAGGATCCATCAATATTTGTTTCCTTATTCATTTTGTCCTACTGACCTCTGTGTAGTCACCTGAGACGTTGGTAACTGTTTCTTCGTGTGCGACATTCATAAGGAAGAGGCTGGGTCCAGGCAACATACTCTCAGGTGGCTGTGTAAGCCAGTTCTGGACTTGTAGACCCTGGGACAGTTCGGGCACATGAGAGTTTATTGTTGGTTGCAGGTTGGCTGGAGGATTCTTTGCGCCACTGGGCTTTTCTTGAGTTACAGCTTTCTGGTCTTCTCAAAGCTGCTTGCTGCGGATGTGATGGTTGTCCTCCAGCCCGGTCTGTCCTCCGCCAGCTGTTCCCATTCTCCATGGTCGATGCCAGCCTGTGATAGTCGGTGCTTCAGCTGGTCTTTGAAACGTTTGCTA
>JBCAUA010066159.1:0-11155 GCA_038406235.1 Peronia verruculata
ATAGATAGATAGATAGATAGATAGATAGATAGATAGATAGATAGATAGATAGATAGATAGATAGATAGATTAATAAAGGAAGAGAGAGGGAGAGAGATAGAGGGAGATATTCATGAATACGTCAATAGGGCTTTAAAGTACATAGAATTTTTTATTTAGTATTTAGTATTTTATTTTGTTTTTTAAAAGCAAGTAAGTAATTAAATAAAATCATGCATAAATACATAAATAATTAATAGTGAATAGAATGAATAGATACAGAAATAAATGAAATGAAAAATAAAATAATATATCATTGTCATCTCATCACTTAATATCTTATTTTGTTCAGTACTCCAAATCCTACAGGCTTGGTAACTTATATTTATATACATTCATATAACTGAAATTTCATATTTGACACATGGTAAGAAATCGCGCCAAAAGGAGCAGTTAGGAAGATGTTGAGCATTTTATTTAACAGGATAATGGATTTTCATATTTGCGAAAGTTTCAACTGCACATGCCACGAATTCTGGACAGAAACTCTTCAGAGTTGACCTATGACCTCAACAAAATGAATCCAGTACAACGGTTCCCGAATTCAGCCCTCTCATTCTGTGAATTTTGTATGTGTGATCGCAAGGTTATCAAAAAAGGCGAGAGGTTTAGCAATAGTCCTTACAAGATTCCCAGAGGTCAGGTCATTACTTATGTCGTAAACATCATAACCGATGGGGACTTTTGATACAGGCCAAATTTCAATCGGCAGAAGAAATAATCTTAATATGAAGTTAGAGATGTTAATCTCTCTAGCTTAGGACAGTACTATAATTTTGCCTTTAAAAAGTCTTCCGGGTTCCAGAGTGTTGGTGTATGCAAAGGCTTATCTCTCAGTTTTACAGAATGACAGCTTACACATGAAAAGTGATAAAGAATACATAATAATATGAAGACTCCAGTGGAAAAAGCAGGTAAGTCATATTTTGTGAAAAATGAGTTATTGCTAATACGTTATAAAGCACAACGCTAAATTCGACAAAAAAACAGGTAAGCTCTGTTTAAAGAGACGTTTTGGTAATTGTGAAGTTTAGCCCCCCCCCCCCCCCAACCCTTTTTCAGCTCGCGCAGGCCATGCGCAGTGTGGCCGTTCTATTTCCTGCGGCTACCCACCCTTTCATTCATAAAATGCGGTTGCAAGTTTGCACGACCCATAACAGGAAAAGTCATGTGACGTCCGCTAAAAGTGGACTGACCCCAGGTGGAATTGTTTACAAATCGTTAGTGGTGCCTGAGGAGGGAGTGGGTTTACATTTTTTTTACATTTTGGAGCACCGGATGAATGCGCAGTAAAATTGGGGCTAAAGTTCACAATTACCGAGTTTTTAAAAGGTATACAGTAAAAAACTATAGACTTCTAATGTTTAATTTCTATTTTCTCCCTTTGCAGAAAATGTGAATTATCAGGTTTTCCCTCTGGAGTCTTCATGTATTTTGTTCTTTTAATTTCAGCAAAAAGGTTGTTTGCAAACAAACTACGATCCCTAAAAAAAAATCACATGACGCAGAGCAGATGACAAGTATGCACTCTCATAAACATTTTGTCCTCTAGGCAGAGACTGATGAGGCTGAATAACAATGGGAGATCGATTCGCGGATTGTCTGCCCCTCCCAAAAGAGGGATTCATATAATGGGAGAACATCTTCACCACCCCAGTTAATTCCCTTTGCCGAACAAAAACAAGTGTGAGTAAACAGTGTAAAGAGGGTAAAAATTGCTTTACTCCTTGCCATTCGAAAGACTGATCGCCAAAAAATTTGATAAAATTGTAACAATATGAAGGAACCATTCTCTTTACTTCATATTTAAAAAAAAAATAAAAATAAATAAATAAATAAAAAATTCCATGAGGTATGTTTCAAGCAAAGGACGCAAAAGTGGATATTTTCCTCGTTGCACTACTTGTTCAGAGGTAGGCCACGAATGATCTGGAGAAAGAGGTCTTGAGGGTGACATTGAGAAGAGCGGGCATTCCCGGAGACAGCTTGAGGCTCTCGCACAGGACAGAAGGGAATGGAAATCTCTGGTTCGTGGTCTATACCCCGACAGGGGTGACGGACAATGATGATGATGAATGATTAACCAAACTAGCCCTCCGCATATGATTGAAAGGTTGCAGTGGTTGCTGATGTGGGTTATAGCGCCATGCAACATTTTAGCGGAAACTTGGTGTGATTTTGATGAATTTAGAACATAAAATTGGAAACGGATCTTAAATAAGAAATAAGCGAGATCTTGAGGTGAGTAGCTGCCGTGGTCACGGCTCACTCCTGGCCTCTGTTATTTCAAAACGAGCTGGGTGGCGAAATTTTTGTAAATACGTGAAAATGGACGTAGGACGATTTTTTTCTACGTTATTTTATGTATGTATTTATTTATTTTTAGCCTCAGTGAGTACATTAATTATTAATTTTCCTCATTTTTTTTCCCTACTGTATATAGATCAAGCAACTTTTTAAAATATTTTTTTATTTTTACAACGATCCTCCTTGATGTGCCCCTGTATGGCCAGATGAGAGTGGTAAGATACGATGAATGAATTGAATGATGAATGAATATAATAAATGGATAGGTGATTGAATGAATGGATAAATGAATGGATGATGCTTTGTACTGACTTCACGGAAAAATACCAATACAATAAATTTATCGCCATCGAGACTGACATGCTGCTCAAAAACAAGATTTTCTGTGCATGCCTTGACTGTCATTGCCAATGGTCTGGGCGGGAAAGGGGGGGGGGATTCATTCATTGACGTCAGAGAATGAGGAAATTCGGAAAAAAAAAAAAAAGAAAAAGTGGGGAATCCCTTAGACTCGAATATTCTGACCGGAAGTTCGAAAGAATATATAATGTCTGTTTTGTTTGTGAGAAGACTGGGAGAAAAGCGGTGAAACAATCGGCCTTTTTTTTCACTGGAATTTCAATAACATTATACATTTTTGCTGATTTTCTTTTCATGTTGTCATTTTATACGAGGGTTAGTTTGGTGGCCATAGGCAGAAATTGGTTTGCAGCTTTTTTCTTTTACATCATTGTTTACACTAAACTTTAATGTGACTAATCTGAAGCTGCAATATAGCAAGAGCAAGTTAACCTGAAATAAGACGCGTCAAAATCATAACCTTTTATACAGCCTGTCTCAACTTCATGACGCCATCGAAGCACAGGGCTCGTTCTTTGTGACATTTAGTACACGTCCTTATTAATATGTTTTATATGCAAAATGAATGATTTAGTACATTATGCTTGGAACTGTGAAATCGAATGTCCTTATCATATGTATAAAATGTGTCTCTCAAAATTATGTCTTATAAATTGTGAAATCGAATTTTCTCTTTGAGAACAGAATAAGAAAATTTTATTTTATCTGACCTCATATCATCTCATCTGGTCTTATCTTATCTTATAGCCTCTCTTATCTTATCTAATCATGCAGTGCGCTTATGAAGAGAGCATGAGAATCGAACAGAGAAATACTTTAATGGAGTTCATTTTGTAGAATCTAAGAGTGACTTTAAAAAACAAAAACGGTTTGGATTGCGCATCAACTTTAAGTATTTTTTTTTTTTGCTTTGTTCGTGTGTCCGGGTTCAGAGGACTGATAGGAGCCTGTGCAGGGAAAAAAAACCTGGGCTGAACACTGTGCACGGATTTGTACACTACCTGCAACATGACCGCTCAGGGGCTTGAACCCACGACCTTTTTCAACTGAGGGTCCGACATCTAACCTCTAGGTCACTGTTAGCCCTGCCGCAGATAAAGAGAGAGAGAGAGAGAGAGAGAGAGAGAGAGGTGTTTTTGTCACTGCTGGAGTGCGTGTGCGTGTGTACGTGTGTGCGAGTTTGTAGGTGTGTGTATCTGTGTGTGTGCATGTGTGCAGTGTCAAAACTGGAAACCATTGGTTAACATGTCAGACAGACCATTACCTATGTCCTGAACGAGACTATGTCCTTTACGAGAATAATACTTATGTCCTCTACGAGGACACTGCTGATGTCCATTATGAAGGCAGCATCTACGGCCACTAGAGGATCAGTTCTCACGTTACCTATGAGAGTTACACTCATGTTATGCTATTGGGAGAGAGAGAGAGAGAGAGAGAGAGAGAGAGAGAGAGAGAGAGAGAGAGAGAGAGAGAGAGAGAGAGACCGTCTATAGGTCAACGGGCTCTCCGGTCAGAGGTAGTAAAAAAAAAAAAAGGACGGGAACCCAAGACTCGTAATATAGCTCTCTTACCGCTCAATCTATGGGATAGAGCTGCCTTAAACCAAAGCGTGCCAGGTGCTCATAAAGCGAAAACTGAAGACCCTGGAATGAAAAGTACTAAAATCCATTCTGGGAGAACATACTAAATGAGGAAAAATTGTCTTCTGGGATCATATTTATGAAGTTCTAGTTAATTCGATATTACAAATCAGGGCGTTTGGATGATTCCAAATATTAACTCCAAATATTCATCTCTCACTAATTTCCTTTTAATTATTGTTATTTTTAAAACCATGGCTGTAACGAAAATTGTAACGAAAATGTTCTTTTTTTTCTGAGAGCTTCAATTGTATAAAGGGTTGTATTATTGAGATATGAGTGTTTCCAGTTGTTTGCGTACTGCTGTTCACCATTTTGAATTTTTAGCGAATGCATTGTTTACATCGTACTGGCTGTATTAAATTTTCTTTGAAATACCTGACTTCTGTTTTGTGTTTCAGTAATGAAACAAAACTATCTTTCAGAATCCTGTTATGGTGAGTTTTTTTTTTAATGTTTCCTCATGGGCAATCCTTCATTCGTGTTACAAGAGCCGCTAATTTCGTACAGGTTTTTGATTTTAAATCGTGAAAATTTGAATTTGAGAAAATATCGGGAAAACCTTCCTTTCAAATCTGTTCTAACGCTGAAGATGCTCATCTTCTTCAACCGCCAATATCTGTAAAAATCACTGATTAAGCCAACTAATGTTATCAATAGAAAGGTGGAAACTCCAAACTGTAAAAATCATCTCCATTATATTTTAACAAAGGTGACGTCAGGTTATTGTAAAGTTATTTCTTTTCTACGGACTTCTTGGACCAGCCCTGTTTCTTCCACTTGTCAATTACAGGGGGTGTTGAACAAGCAGAATAACGATAAATAACGACAGATAATGTATTGTATCATTATTACAAGACATAAAGTGTCTTTACAAAAACGATCAACTAGGCATAGTCAGAGGCAGCCGTAGTCGAGAGGAAAGATAAAGGAAGAGATGGAAAGACACATTCGAACACGGGCAGGAATAAGATTTTACTGACTCTTAAAGAGCAGTAAAAGGCACTGGAAGAGGTTAGTGACCTCATCTCCGAGAGTGTCTTCCTCCCAAGTCCCTTTGTTTTACCGTTTACATCCTTATCGACAAACGATTTTTTTTTTTAACCCTGGGCCTCACGAGACCCAGTTAAAATCACATTTCTATACTTTAAATCTGCAACAAATCCCATGAAAGGCCCATGAACTAGAAAACTACAGAATTTATCAATATGAAATTTGGCACTTAACATTGTTGAATGAAGATCTGTGTTTCTTTTTACATCAAAGCGGGAAAACGTTTTTTTTTTATGATTGACCTTATTCTGAAAAGGCGATAACAATTGAATGGTATACTCGTGAGACTGTTTGATCCGAATGGTACTTTAGATAGAAATGATGCGTTCAAAACATCAAATACGTTTTGTTAGAGTACAATTCAGTTTAATCATCCAAAACACTAGCATCGAGATGCGCACGCTTGTCATACACTTTTGAATCGCAGGGTAGTATCGGTTTGACTAAGTCTCCCACGAAGTCCGCAGGTTCTCCTCTGGTCTACACTATAAATTTTCAACAAAACCCATAAAAGGCTTATGGACTCTTAAACTACTGAACGTATCCATCTAAAATTTGGTACATGACATTGTTGTATAAAGAAGATCTGTGTTTCTAATTACATAAAGTCGAAAAAAGCTCACTATGTTTTACATTCTTCTAAAAAGACAACGATAATTGAATAGCAAACTCTCGAGAGGGTTCGATCCGAACTGTACGTTCGATAGAAAGACAAGTTTAAAACATCAAACATCTTTTCTTTGAGTAACATTCAGTTTAATCATCCAAAATGCCAACATCGAGGTGCGCACGCTTACTATAGACTTTATGTCGAAAGACAGCATCAGTTTCATCTGGATAATATATTTAAATGATCTCCCACGAAGGCCATGGGTTCTCCTCTACTCCTACTGTGACAATAATTTTTTAGCCCAATTTTGTATTGGAGCTGTTTTCTTTTCACAGTTCCCGTTCGTTCTTGTGTCCTGTGTAGTGAGTGGACTTCGGTTTTGTGGTCCAGGTCAAGATGTCTATAAATCTGTCATTGGCTCTGACATTTGCATCGATTGTCCAGACAAGAAATTTATGCCCTACGAGCATCACATGGAAACCTATTATTTCCAATGCAAAGAAATCACAGACAAGCAGAAAAAGATCTCGGACAATACAAAAATGCGTGACACCGAGATCAAGTGCAATGTACGTATGAAGAAGATTACCGTTGGAGTCGACCCAATTCAGCTAAGGCGGGAGAGTGCAAAAACTTAATTGGACCAAGGGAGAGATTGAGTGGGGATGCAGCTGTTCTTTAGATAATATACCCTGTTATAACAAACATTAGGCCTACTTCTTGATAACCAGCGAAGCTTTTTTAGAAAAATATCAGGCAATCCCCGTGAAATGTGATGCTGAAGAGAGTCTGTTAACTTAAATCCGCCACGACCGTAACTCCTGTCCACCAGGAACTTTCATAAACCAAAGCAGTCAAAAGGAAACGTCTTGCAGACCATGCCGAGAATGTCCAGTCGGGACAAAAGAGATAAAACCTTGTACCCGTATAAGGGACGCCATTTGTGTGGATTCTGACACATCAGGTAAAGATTACAGAGACAATAATTATTTCATGTGTCCTATGCATGACGAAGATGGCGAAGAGGAGAGAGAGAACACAAGAGGGTAAAAATTATTGGAACGAGGGCTTGGAAAAGGAAAAGAGCGATAATATAGGAAGTGACAGGAAGAAATACGGTTTTTATATTTTAGCACTAAACCATGTGTACGAGAATATGTTCGTTAAAAGATGAACAAAATAATATAGCAAGGTCGATCACAACTAGTCTTTACTATGAAATTGATGATGTTCGTAAATCACAGATGATGAGGACCACTGACGTCCTTCTATGATAGAAGTATTGGTCTGACCCATGTTTAAAAAATCTCCCATGAAGGCCATGAGTTTTCTTCTAGTTGGACAATTGAATTTGAATTTCTATAGGTCATTGACAGGGGGTTCTTGACCATATTGAATCCCAAAACAGAGCAAGGAGCAATTTGGTTGATTTGAATAATTAAGCCAGGTGATTGCCGAGATAGGGACTAGATATCTTTGAAAAGGCCATCTTGAATGGTACAGCTGGCTACGACAAATAAAAGCAGTTTCCTCATCTGAAATGTATAGTTTTAACATCTGGTGACATCAACGACTGACACAATCGAGTCCTGATTATTATTGCAAAAACGATCACTGGCAGAAGCAATAGAAATAACACTGCTTTAATTAAAGACGGCCCCATCAGACCTTACATGTTCACTACAGACACTCAGACTCTGTTTCAGTCAAGTTGTGTCAGACCAGACAGTTGGTTGAAATGTCAGTTCCCGTCTATGGGCACATAGATATATGTTATCAAAATAAATTTAAAAAATACTTTAATATCTCTCAAAAGATTAGCCAACTTGGATACCATGCCGTGATAGTAGTCCTCATTGTCGGCAGTCTTGGAAATGTCCACCATAGATTTATCAGCGGCCTATAGAAACTAGGACTACCAAGCTATAAGTGCAAATTTCTGGCCAAATACCTGAGTACAAATGCGATGATTGGTTCCTACGGAGTATGGAAAATAAGCTACAAACAACATCTTGTTAATGCTCTGCGAGTATGATTGCCATGGGCTGCCTTGTTTGTCCATTGTTTATGTATTTCCCTAGTGGTACATTGCTTTCTTGTATTGTACCAGCACATTTTTGTCTGTGTTTCTGGAAATAAAGAACTTGAAATATGTATCTATGTATATATGTGTTTTTTGCCCTCGATAACGGCAGTATGACACTTACCATTTAAGGTCTCGTTTGCGTGTGTGCATTGAAGCCTATTGTGCATGTGTTGTTTGTGTTGGAAGATTTGTTCCGACCAAGCCAACGGCTGGAAATCCCCGTCTAATTTTAGTAGGGGGTACAAACAGTTCAAATTTTGTTCAGTACCATTGACATAGAAAAACATTTAAAAAAAAAAAAAACAAATGCACGGGACTGGTGACAATCTCGGATCTCGTGGTGGAGCGGTAAAAAACATTAGAGAATGTTCTAGTTTTGAGCACTGGGGTACAAACAGCCTTGCCGGGATTTTCAGGTTTTGCGTGGGCGAATATGTACTGTTAGAGAACTCGAGATCTGGGGTACTCGGGCTCTGAGAGACAGGAGGCAGGAAAAGAGAGAAACCTCTAGGAAGAAATGAGTAAAAAAAAAAAAAAGAGAGAGAGAGAGACAGAGAGAGAGAGAGAGAGAGAGAACGGTTAGGGAGAAATAAAAAAGTGACTGAGAGAAAGGAGGTAGATAAATGGCAAGAGAAGCCAAAGAGAGGGATGGCAGAGAAAGAGAGCGAGAGAAAGAAATACAAAACATAAAAGACAGAACAGAAAGAAAGAAAGAAAAGAACGAAGAAAGACAGAAAAAAGAAGAATGAAAGACAGATAGAAAGACAGAAGAAAGAAAGAAAAAATTAAGAGAAAAGGAAGAAAACAGAAGGACAGACAGGAAGAAAGAAAGAAAGAAGGAAGAAAGAAAGAATGAAAGAAAGAAAGAAGAGGAAATAAATAAAGAAAGAAGAAATAAAGAAAGAAAGAAGAACGAAAGAAAACTCAAGAAGCAAAGAAAGAAATAAATAAAAAAGAAGAAAAAGGAAAAAGAAAAGAGCGAAAAAAGTAAGAAAAAGAACAAAAGAAAGAAAGAAAGAAAGAAAGAAGAAAGAAGAAAGAAAGAAAGAAAGAAAGAAAGAAAGAAGCCAAGTGATGATGAGTGACATGGTCTTACCTGGACACAGAGAGAGGCCATTGTCTGTCCGCCTGTCTGTATGTCTGTGTGGTGGTGAGTACAGCTCCAGTCAGGTAAGTCAAACTTGTCCGCTATGCCTGTCCTCACGGCCGGCACTGGTCTGGTCCACTCTCTCCTCACGGGAGGAACTTCATCACTGGCAGGTACGCCACCTGGCGGCCGTGAAAGCCGGATACACTTTAACCCTCACAGGCCGGGCTTCTATTAATTTCTTAGCAAAAACAGAGAGCCACTTAAAGCCGAGATAATCTTACTTTCTTGCCGTGTGTGACTGGCTCTTCCTGGAATCAAATTCTGTGCTGCATTCACATTATATTAGACCGTGTCACAGCCAAGCTTGCTTGGACAGGAAAGACAGACAGACAGACAGATGTACAGGCTGTGAGTGAGTATGAGTGAGTGAGTGACTGAGTATGTGAGTGAGTATGTGAGTGAGTGAATGAGTGAGTGAGCGAGTGAATGAGTGAGTGAATGAGTGTGTGAGTGAGTGAGTATGTGTTTGAGTGAATGAATGAGTGAGTCAGTGAATGAGTGAGTGAGTGAGTGAGTAATCGAGCGATCGAATAAGTGAGTGAGTGAGTGAGTGAGTGACTGAGTGAGTGAAGTCATACAGCTGACGTCACCACATCATCCTTTCATCCACAATGTCTGCACTGTTGGTCAAAAGATCCTCTCTGTCCAAAGATATACCGAGTCTGCTAGATATTTTTACTTCCACAAAACACGGTATAAATGAAAACTTTCGATACAGCCAGGATGGAGTTTTGCAGCCTCTAGTATCCCACACAGTAACTACCATCCAAAGTTTAGAAAATGCATATACTTTGTTTTTACTATTGCACAATGTCTGCTAAAAAACAAAACAAACAAAATACGATGTTATACTAAAATACAAAGTTGCCGAAAGATCTCAGAACTCTAGGGTCAAGTATTCCCCCCCCCCCTCGATGTCTGTGTATTTTTAAATTACGATATTATTATATTTGGTCGATATTGTGTATTCCGGATATTTCTGTGATCTCAGTTTTAGAATTTTGTATTTATATATAATTGTTATTATTATTAACAACAAAAATGTCTTAAAGCTAACACGGCTGTCCTGTCCACCGGCAACTTATCAAATTCATAAAAAAGACAGAGAGAAAAAAAAAAGGGTGGGGGAGGGTGAAGAATGTGATTTTGAATTAATAAATTAAAATGATGTCACTGATCAAACTTTGGGTCCACTTCGCTATTCTTCGGGCTAATCATTTTCATTATATGTTATTATTTACTTGGTTATTTTTAGAAAAAATAATTATGTGCCCTGTGTTTGTTTCTCCATCGTCATTCGTTTCCTGGAACTTCCAGCCATCCTGTGGAATAGTAGTACAGAATCTCGCCGATCTCGTGTCGACCAGTGAAATAACTCCATGATGATCACATGATCGAGGGAACACCGCTGGCACGTGAGTTTATTTATATGGCGTTGTTTGTTTTGCTCAAGCCTTTCAATCCTAAGACAGTAAAGATGCTCTCGGTTTTTTACAAGTTGACAATTTTTGGTGAGAAATTTTTGTGGGTAGAAGTTTGAAATTTAGAAATTTTGCCCGGACAGCAGCGCTCAGCCTACTCTTCCATCGATTTTCAACTGCCAAGGGTTTTTTAACGTGCATAAGGTAAACACGAGACCTCCGAAATATATTCTCCCTTATCCGAGAAGGCTAGAAATAGGACTTCCCTACCCACAGGAAGCCAGGGGACCGTTGGGGTCACTGAAAAAATGCGGGTATTCGATCCTCGTGTCCTGTCATCCCCCGATGCAGAACCCGTGAGTCGATCCCGGCCTGTTTTCCCCATGAGCAGACGTCATATCCATTGTTGTGGTTTTTATAAGCTTTTCAACCTCTTGTAGTGGTGGTTATCTCAGCTGTCCACAACCGTGGTCAAAAAATAACATA
>JBCAUA010066170.1:0-25076 GCA_038406235.1 Peronia verruculata
GATAGTAGCGCTCCCAGCACTAGCAGAATACAGAATAGACCTAGACGTGTTACTGCCACTGACGTCTTACAAGCAGTGCAAGAAAGTGATGATGAAGTGTATTTTGATCAGGATTACCCTGATGACGATATGACAGATGATGATGATGACGATTTCCAACCACCACATCAAGATAGATCTAGATCTAGCTCTAGTAATGATAGCGATCAAGACCAAACATTAGATCCAGCTGGTGATGCAGCTGCCCTGCCCACTCCTAAGCGTCGAAGGGTTGCTAGACCTAGGCCTAGAGCTAGGAATCAAAACACAGGCCCAAATTTAGATCTAGATCTAAGTGATGGATGGAACAATAATTTCACACCAGTAGATCACCAGTTTTTGGGTACCAACACTGGACCTAGAAATTTACCTAACAATATCAACCCTGACAGCGATCCGCTGGATTACTTTTCCCTGTTTATCCAAGAGGACATGTGGATTTTACTGTGTGATGAGACCAACCGTAGGGTAGGTCAAGACAAGGAAATCAACCCTGATGGCTATTACTGTAAGAAGTTTAGTCCAGTCACCGTCGAGGAAATGAAAGCCTTTTTTGCACTACGTCTGCAAATGGAACATTCTCTTGTCAAACCACGTTACGCAGATTACTGGAATGGACAGGGCAAAAATTTCATTACCCATACACCAGGCTTTAGAGAAGTGATGAATAGAGATCGCTTTCTAGCAATATGGAAGTATTTGCACCTGGTAGATGAAAGAGACCCAACTGTAAACAAAAATGACCAAATCTACAAATCACGCCCACTTCTCAACTATCTGCTGCCAAAATTTCGCCATTTCTTTAGTCCTCGGCAATACCTGAGTTTAGATGAGGGAATGATTCCCTCTAAAAACAGGCTGGCGATAAAACAGTACATAAAGGCAAAGCCCATCAAATGGGGAATAAAATCCTTTCTTCTGTGTGAATCTGAAACAGGCTACCTGCTTCATGCTGAAATCTACACTGACAGGAATGACGACTTTATTCCTGAGCTCGGAGCTGTCGGTAGCGTTGTCAACAGGCTTGTACGGGATGGTGAGGTTGCAAACAAGAACCACATCTTAGTGATGGATAGATTTTACAACTCAGTTTCACTATTTCATTACCTTCAGACCCAGATGAGCACTTTTGCCATTGGTACTCTTCTCCCAAACAGAAAGTTTAGCCCTCAAGAAGTTACGGGTGGAAAACAGGCCCTTAGAAATAGAGGAGATCACATCCACAGAAGCAGAAACAATATGTCATGTGTTTTGTGGTTGGACAGACAGCCCATACTCTTCTTGTCCACCTGCCATGATCCAAACAAGACAGGAACAGTAGACCGCAGAAATAAAGATGGTACATTAGCAAATATTTCCATCCCTCAAGTAGCCGTTGACTACAACAAATATATGGGCGGCTGTGATGTCAACAATCAAGTCACTCGATTGAATAAGGCAAGACGACATTATCGATGGCCACGTAGGCTGATTGTGAAATTTTTTATGTGGGCTGCATACAACAGCTTTGTCATCATGAAAATGACAGGACAGGAAAGATGCCATTCAATCAGTTTGTTGAGCAAGTCGCTCTTGGCCTTGTCGGTGATTACCGCAGTTCTATACAGAGGAGGAAGTCAAGACAAAACCTACCGACCAGGATGATGAATGTGGGTGTCCACTTTCCTGAATCCTCCCCTGAAGCAACTGGAAGCAACCTCTGTGTTGTTTGTGCCTACAAACATAATAAATTCCAAAGAGACAACCCAGGGACAAAATCAAAGGACAATCCACACAAAAAGACAAAGTCAACCTTCTGGTGTGGACACTGCAGGAGATATTTGTGCATCAGGAAGGGCTCCAGCTGCTGGAGAGATTGACATGAAAAAGTGGAGTATTGGCACTAGGTAGGAACGTTTGTATGTCTTGCTTATATGTTAGTTATATGATGTGAATGTATGAGCCCATTTTTGCTCAGGAGCTCAGGAATAGGGGATTTTAAGGCTCATGAGCTCAGGTATGTAGGAATGTAAGGCCCGGGAGCTCAGGATTTAAAAGGGTTAACATCCTCTGCCTATGATTTTTTGTTTGTATGCCAGTTTTTTGTTTGTTTTTTTTTTGACAAAAGCTTGGATATAAGAGGCATTAGATAGCACACAAATTTGCCCCTTGATTTTGAGGTAGTAAAATAAATGTTTTTGCTCCCACTGTCCTATTGTCAACAAGTCAAAATTCTTTCCTTCCACAACCAATGCTGTGCCTTGTCCTAGTGGTATTCATATTTTTGTCTGTATGCATGTAGGTGTGAATCAAGGAGCTTATACTATTTATACTGGAGAGCGGACTGATGACGTCACACATGCTGAGTGTGGATCCATGCCCATGGGGGAAAGGCTCCTACTTAACGTCGTTCACATGTTCATAATTTCGGGAATGAACGAAATTCACACTGCCATTGTCTCATGATTGCAAGTCTGTTGTATTCTTTCTGTGCTGTAGCTCTTGGTTTCAAAAAAAAAAAAAATGACTCAGTTTGTTTACAAGAAAAGATTCACTAGATCAGAAAAGTGGCCAACTCCGTGCGTAGTAAAGGGTGCCAAGCATAGCAGAATAGCAACGCCTCCATGGCCATGGTGTCCACTGTTGGCATGCAAGACACAGGGTGTTTTATTAAGGTGACATTATGAATCTGCTCTCCTGTGTTATAGTGTAAGCTGTTGAATATTTGCAGCATCTCATCCACTGTGAAAGGAATTGTCTTTTGAGGACAAATTAAGTGTATTTATCCTGTCTTTTGTCCACAGTTTTCAGGCGGTGACATTCCTGCCTATCTGCGCCACGAGCTGAACGAGTCCAATCTGGCACTGAGTGAAGCCAGATCTCTGCTGTCTGCGTCTAAGCGACAAGAACTGGAGTTGAGAGACAGGATTGACAAACTGCAGAGAATCCTGGACAACAAAGCTGTAGAAAATGGACGCTATTTACAGGTAATCGAACTTGTCTTACAATGCTGATACACAGCAACCAAATATACTGTTTCTAAGCAGAAAGCCCACAAATTCCCTGGTACAGACGCCTGAAATAATCTTCATTTTTTATTTTACAGCTGCAGATTTTGTTTCACTATTCATTTTGAATTGGTGCTTCATTTATTTTAACATTTATAATATGAATTCTGTTAACAATTTGATGATTTTTAAAGATGTTTATGTAAATGTAAATGATAACTATTTTTCTACTCTTCTTTGGTTGAATGTCAAGGCACTACATCATATAGTTTTCAAATCAAGAATACTGTTGGATGTTTTGCATGAGAGTTTGAAGATAAACTTGAGTGCAATATTCTTGCGTTGAAAATATATTCCTTTTTCCCCCTGTAAGGTCCTGATCTTAATTGTCGTAAGTGTTTACAAATTGTAGGATTTTTTCCGTTTATGATTATTATTTTCTTTCTTTCTTGTCTTCACAGAATTCACAAGATGCCATGGCTGAACTGAAAAGTTTGAGATCCCAACATGATACCCTGCAACGACAGTACAAGGTTAATTTAAGTTCCTCATACTGTGATTTACTGGTGAAAAATTTAGCCACAATGTTATGAACTTTTTCTAAGTGTCACTTTATTACTGTCTCTCTCAGATTTGAGATTTTTTTTCTAGTGATGTTGGTCAGTGGCTAGAATTTTCTTGATTTATATGAAAATAAAATTTGTAAAATAATCACAGAAACAGATTTTAACTGAGATAATGAATTCTTTTCAGTGCCAACTAAAACAGAAATTAGATTGCATCACATTGTATTGCTGTATTGAATTAAGCTGTGTGTCACGTTTATTACTGATAAGATTTTTATTCTTTTATATTTTTGTTCAGTATAATCTGTTGCTTTCTTCTTATGGTAATAGGTTCTAGAAGATAAACATGCAAACCTGCAGAAGGAAAAGGGAACAAACTCCTCTGAAACTGTACGCCTGATGCAAGATTTAAATAGCAAACAGCAACAGTATGAAATGGAGTGTAAGGTCAGTGTTGGCTGAGCAGTAATGGTTTTACTTTTAGTAAGTTACCACAGTCTCACTATATGCAAGTTTTGGAGGATTGCTAGACAGTCTGGTTTGGAAGTATTAGTAACAGACAGGTACAAGCTGTGGTGAAATAGTCTTATTTCAATTGATTAGTCTGAACATCAAGATAGTGGTTTAGTTATCCCATTTGATATCTTCCCTCAAATTGATGTATTTGAATGTTGCAATATTGGTTGGCAAGTCATCAAATTGTGCCCAAAGTGTTACATTTTATTATGATAGCACCTGTGTAGTAGCAGCTATGTTTTCCTAAATTTCTTAATTTTTCATCCATGTAGTGTATGAAAGCATTGCTTGTTGATGCCTTCTACTCAAAGTTCAGTTCATAGACAAAATCCTGAACTTTCCTTATGACTTGCATACTGTAATGTTGTATGTTTGTTTGTGTGTAGAAAGTGGAGCAGCTGACCAAAGTGTGTGCAGAGCTGGAGGATCAGATCAAGGACATGGAGTTAGTCATTGTAGAATTCAAGAACAGAGAAGCCGAGTGGGACAACATCAAGTAGGAGAAAGCTATTTTTTTTTGTCTTTTTCATTTCATTCAGTTGTCAAAGAAGTGCTGTTTTAGGGGCATTGATTAATATAGATGTTTGCTCCAACACTTTGATTTGGTAGATGGCATTGTTTTGTTATTTTTTGAAAGTTAGAATGCTGAGGTAACATTGCCAACAAGATTTTTTTTTTTTTCTCATAGATAATGGGAAGCTATTTACTTCAATCAACACACTTATATCTGCCTAGAATATATAAATTTTAAAAATTTAACAAACTATTTCTTTTGAAAAAATAATGATACAAAAAACAAAATAAGAAAGATATTAAGCTATTGAGTCTCAGTTCGGTTTAAAAGATCACATTAGTATGCTGAATCATTGTTGTTCGCTAGGAAAACTTATGAGAGAGCGGTAGATGAGAGAGAGGATGAACTAGAAGGTGCCACCCAGAAACTGCAGGCTGTAACTAAGCTGAGGTAAGAATGACTCGTATTTGATAACTGCCACAAGACTCTTATGGCAATGCCCACTGTGTACATCCTTGAGCCTCCTGTTCCAAGTTCTGTTCGATGGGCTTTCTATCGAGATTATGTAATTTCATCATGAAAAAGATAACAGGGGTTTTTAGTAGCAGCATAAAGATTATGCTCATAATTTTAACCATGCCACTGTCAAA
The DNA here is from genome assembly GCA_038406235.1 of Peronia verruculata. Classification (NCBI taxonomy): domain Eukaryota; kingdom Metazoa; phylum Mollusca; class Gastropoda; order Systellommatophora; family Onchidiidae; genus Peronia; species Peronia verruculata. The sequence continues at coordinate 5,273 of JBCAUA010066170.1, forward strand.
GCTGGATTTTATCACTCAGAACTAGACTTTATTTGTTGCTACAAACATCAGGTGAAACAAAAAACAAAACCAATAAAACTAAGGGAGAAAAAATTGTCACCAAGGTTTGGTGAAGACAGACATAGTAATTCTTATCGGCCCCTGAGCAAATCTCTTTGTAAGTTAACATTTTCTTTTGATACTTTCCTGTTGGCCTCTCTTGTTTCTTAAATATGAGCCACAATCAGAGGTTGCTCTTTATTCAGATTTATCCTATCTTTTGAACATTTTATACAAGGGGTTTTGAAAGTTTATGATAAACAGATGAGAATATTTTGTCTAGGATGTTCAGATATGTAGTGGGGGCAGAAATTAATCGGTATCTCATACAATGCCACGTGTTGGTTGATTCCAGATCTGATGCCTCAGAGAAAATGTCAGCCCTGAAACAACAGATGGAGTCACTCAAAGCTCTGCACAGGGCAGAGGTAGAGAAACTCAGTCACACAGTGCGAGAAGAGCAGGCCAAAGTGAAAAAAATGACTGCCAAGGTAAACGTCATTCTTTGAAAGTTGATGCAAGTTTGTTGTCAGATAATATTGTTAATGTACAGGATGTAAGATAAATCAAAATATAGAACTGGGTAAGCTATTCCAGTTTTTATGTTTGAATTTGCTGATCTAGTTCGAACAACTGAACTATATTTTAAGCAAACATACCCTTTATTTTTGTTAAGATTGTCATCATTGCATGATAGACTTACCAGAAATGTTTTGTTCACTGGTATCGATAAGTATCAAATTAATTATATTTTTTTTTAATGCTGAAAAATGAAACAAGCAAATGTCCTTTGATTTCTTGTATCTGGCAGACTTAGGGGAAAAAGACAAGTCGTATGTTTGAATCTACCACATTTACTTATGTGGTACATACAGTTTGACTATACTTCATACAAACATATCCCTTATTTTTGTTAAGATTGTCATCACTGTTTCATAGATTCACCAGAAAGGATTTTCTTCACTGGTGTGGGTGATAAGCATCAAATGATTCTTTTATTTTTTTTTTTCTAACTGATGAAAAGTAAAAGGCAAATGTCCTTTGATTTCTGATAGCTGGCAGAGCTAGAGGACAAAGACAAGTCATCAGAGGAAGTGTTTGCCACTCAGATGAGAGAACTGGAGAGAAACAATCAGGAGAAAATGAAGATCAAGGAAGAAGTGAGTACATTTCACTGTTAGAGCTAGACCAGTCCTCTGTTGTGGCAACTTAGCATTTTGAAGCTTTTATAATCGTAATTTAAAACCAGTGGCCTAACAAAGTATCCCAAATGTCAGAATTCTGACATTTTAGAGCTAAAGAGATTTTTGAAGAACGTAGTCATTTCCAAAGTAATAACAGAATTTTTCAATTATCAGATCTCATATAGTTTCTCGCAAAAGAATCCAAACTGAGAATAGTAAACAACATATGCACATAAGAACAGTTGGGAAAAAAGCTAATGGATGGAAAATTTAGTGCTTTCAAAGTTTGTAAAATTTTAACATTTGTCTTGCTTCCAGAGCAAATAAGTTGGAACTCGTGCACGAAGCGATAGTTTTTAATTATTTCAATTTTTAAAAAAAAAGAACGAAAAGTTAACCTGTTTTATCCTGAAAAAAAAAAAAAAGGAAAATTACAGATATCTGAGTCAGAAAATAGTTTTAAAAAATGCCTATAACTGATAATCGACCAACGCAACTTCTGACTCATTTACCCTGGACACAAGAGATATTTATGTCAACATTTGCTTCTTATATATTTATCTGAATGTATTGGAAAAGTTACCAGTTGGTGGAATATTTGATTTAAGATATTTCTGTAAAAATATCTACCAAACATTTTTAGCCCATGTAATTAATGATATTCTTTTTATTCTTTTTCATTTTCTAAAAATTTTTAAAAAACATTTGTTTATGCTTACCAGCTGTCAGAGCTGCTAAGTGACAACTGCTCCCTCCGCAAGGAGAATCTCAAACTGAAGAAGCATCTGGATGAAGCCATGGACAAATTTGAGATGATCATTGGTGAGAAAGTCAGCCTGGAAAACTTCACAGAGGCACTGCAGGTGGGTGAGGGTATCCATGCTGTTACATGAACAGTCTGTATATATATATATATATCTATGTAATTCATAACTCATTTGATGATAGATATTATTCTTTGATTGCTTCATCAATGCTTATAGTACATTTTTTTTGCCTCTGGCTTAGTATTTCAGTTAAGGTAAGTGTATCATATTCTTTCTCTATATTCCAGTGCTTGTCCTATTCAAAGTAGTTCCCATAGTAGGAAACTTTAAATTTAAGGAACTGGTAAAATCCACATCATTAACATCCATTTTTTTTTTTTTTTACCTTTGAATATGTAATCTATTAATCATCACTGAAACTCATAAGGGTGAATGGTACACATTCTATTCAAAGCTCCCCATTTTCTTAATTCATCATTTATATTCTTAGACTTGATTGAAGGATGGCTGTCTTTTGTTTCTGTTATCATTGTCAGTTATGAATGTTATCTATATACAGTATTATCTTCAAATATTGAATACTAATTTCCAAGTGAGCAAAACAAACTGCACTTTGCACTAAAAATTTTACAATGAAGATAATGTTCAAACAGATTACTAAAAACATTAACAATTTCGCAAAACTTGCTGACCGACTTACTGTGCTTTCACATAGGAACCATCTTTAGAGGCAGATAGCTAGATTAGATTGTCATATAATCAGCCATAGAGGAGTTTCATTGCAATATGTGTTCAAAATAAAATCATCATCTTTTTCTGTAATCTTGTTAGGACGTTGAAGAATATATGTGAACATAGCTAATTTGCTAGATTTCCTTTTGCGACTGAATGCTTTGAACCATATTCAGCAGTGCTTCAGAATATTTATCATTTAATGCAGAATAGGAGCAGGTCAATAAATGACTTTGGCAATTCTTTTAAAGTTTGTGAAGATTTGAGAACAAATGAATGGAGGCAAACAATTTTGCATGCCTTTGGTTATCTTATTATAGTTACCAGTTTTATATTCATATATATCCTCCCTCAAATTTACTTATAGTGTCAAATGACCAACACTGACCAAGGTGATGGTGTTTGCTTCATGTTGCTTTCCACAGCAGTCAAGCTCAATCTCTTATACACAGGCATCCCTTCTTGATTCTTTGCCTCTTCTTGGAAAACAGTTCAGATTTGTTAGTAGAGTTTTTAAAATGAGAGGAGAGAAATTTAAGAATTTAAAAATAAAGAAACATATTTAACTTTGTTTGTCCATGGGCTCTAAAGTTTCACTGCCCTCTGAATATGCAGAGCTTCATTGAAATTTTTTTTGCTCTTGGGTTTGGTCACATCACATATCAAAATTGTATGTCAGTGAAAGTTATTCTAAACTTTGTCTCTCTTCTATATTATAAGATAAGCTGATCTCTCACATTACATGCATGAGTCACCTCACATTATTCCAGATTTTTGTGAAACAAGTTTCAGCAAAATTGCGTGGCCCAAGAAGGACGCTCTTGATCTATATTATTGCTTTCTCCAACTCCATTGTCTTCCTGAAATCTTGTATAGCTGCTTGGCCATAGTAGACAGCTTGATATTTGGATGCGAGAAAAACATGAAACAAAACAAACAAATAAATCTATGGAATACATTCCCTTCCCTTCCCCCACATCTCATCCCTCCCTCCCATGACTAGGGCCTGCATTTCCTGGACAAGTACAAGTTTGAGAGCACGATTGGTCAGCAGATGAAGTTGATTGACTACCTGCAGGATCTGTACATGGAACACACAGGCAAGAAGAAAAAGGTATAGCCAAAATCAAAGAATCTGTGTGCCAGTGTGTGGTAGTGCCAACAGGCAACTTGTGTGTGCCACTGTGTAGTGCTGTAGTGCAAACTGATAATCAGTGAACAGTTTAGCTTGGCCAAAATATTTTACCACTGTGCAGGTTTCATAACATCTTGAGTCTTATTTTGTTAACAGTAAAAGATGTAACAAGTCATTTCCTGATGCTCTGCTCTGAGGAATAATGTTCTTTGCACATCCACTCTGTCATCTGCTTTGTTCTGTCTTTTATGCTCTGTTCAAATAAGAAATACAAACAACATCAGCCTATTTTAATCTATCTTGTTGAATGTTTAATGTAAAGAGAAGAAGAAAAAGAATCATTCTGGATAAATGTAGGAGTATCTTTCAGGATAGTAGTAATATAAAGGTATAGTGTCAATTCTCTGAGATTTGAGCTACAAATCTTTAGTTTCTGAATTAAATTCCTAGAACTCAATCAGCTTTTTCTGAGCTTTTTCTGCCACAGTTATCCAGATTCCTCAAGTGATATCAAATTATGACTGCAATGAAATGTGGCATCCACTAGTAATTATCGTACTCTAGCACGTAAGAGGTACCTCAAATAGGATTTTCAGTAATTATAATCTGTGTTGTAGATTAGACAAATATAATAAATTAATTTGATTTTTTTCTTTTATCATCTGAATATTTGTCTTTTCATCTGCAGTCTTTGAAATGTTAAATAGCAAGTGCTCTGCAAATTATTTCACTCATTCCTCATGGATTATGGGTCATGTATTTCACACTTACATCAGCTAATAATCCTCTAGTTATATGTAGAATTAGAAGGAATCTTGCATCTAAAACTGTGATTTATCATGTATTACTACGAAGGAGCGATTAATCTTATCAGCATATATGAAATATAGCCGTTATCTCAGATAAAAATGTCTTGGTCATTGTTTTTCAGTATATCAGTCTGCCTTAAGCAATCTTTCTGTCATTTGCTTTAAATGTCATAGATAAGACACCGTATTTTGTTATTGTTACTTGGTGTTATTTATGTTGCTTGGATTTGAATGTGCTGCATTATCATTGCAGATTTTGTACATATCTCAGTTACATCCAAGAATTTATGGAGCCGAGATTAAATGATTTTGAAATTCTTACGAACCTATATTTTGCCAGAGTCTTTTACATTGTGCCAGTCATAGCAGTTTCAGTATGAAACCCAGGCTGCAATATGGAAAAGCTTCATAATCACCATAAAATTCATACTAACGTTACTCCTCATGGCTTGTTGATTGTATATACTGCTGTATCCATTGATTTTTTTTCTGTAATGCCATCAATTTCTTTTTGTCATTCCATTTCATCTTACTGTCCACCTTCTCTGGCCTCCTCCACCCACACTTACAGAAGGTTTGTCACTTTGGTTTTATGAAGTTTGGCATGTGCATGTGCCAGTTTTTTTTTTTTTTTTTTTGTACTGCTTATCACAGTCATGACATCTGACTAACCAAACATTGATTATGCCCTAGCAAGAATGGATACCAATGTTTTAGATTGTTCATTATACAAATGCAAATTTAGGAATTACCCAAAATTTGAGTTCTCTCAAGAAAAGTGGACTAAAATTAAATATTTCAAAATCAATCAGAATTCATCAAGAAAGGAAAGGGTCCTCGAAAAAGTAGAGTCGAAAAACTGTTCAGAAGAAAAACAGCAACAAAGAAATAAGACAAGCTTGTAATGATTTTGTTTTTATTTATTTCTACAGTTATTTTGGTGTGTGTGTGTGTGTGTAGATATGACACATATTTCAGAGATAACTAGCTGAAAAGGGAGATGTAAAATAAAGAGCACAGATGTGGAATTTGATACAGATAGGGCTTAGGCCTAATATTGCTTACAAATTGTGGTGGTTGATCTTTGTTAGTTTGTTTCAGTTGTATATTTTTGCTATTTTTTGCACTGTTTGTTTAATAATTATAACTATGGCATGTTGATGACAATGTAATGAATCTTTAGCTTTTTTGTATGGATTTTATTTTAGATCATATGGTCATGATAGTTTCATAAGTATCTAGAAATTTCATGTTATGGCATTTCTTTGCTAGTGAAAATATCTCTTTTTTTGCTGTTTTAAAAAATGCTTCCCTCACTCACTCAAATATTTCACTTTGAGCTTGGTAGAAAACAGTGACACACATTCATTATGCGGTTTTACAAGTATGCATCTTCAGATCTCCACCATGTTCAGTGTATTTTGGTCTAGCATGACTATTTTTTTTTTTTTCTCAGTTCTATGTGAAAACAGAGTTTTAGGGTTTTTTTTCTAGTTGTGATGTTGAACATTTTTGTTTGACTTATCTACCTTTCCCCTCCCATTTGTTTTCAGTAAAGCATGGTCTTTATATTTCCTAAAAAAAAATATTATTGATGAAAAGTGCATGAATATTATCTCAAGAATGCACTTCATGTCCTGCTGAAGTAAATGTAAATTACGTGCTGGAATGCTCAGTAGCAAAAAAAAAAAAAAAAAACAATTTGGGAACTCTCTTGCGTTCATGTGACTGGCAATATTTTGTGATTTTTTTTTTTTTATTCCACTGTTCAGTGTCTATAATCATCACACTGCATGTTAAGTCCCAAGTGTTGATTTAACAAGTATTTGAAAATGTTTTGAAACATAAATATTCCATTTCAAAACAAATCATTAACACCAAATGAAGTTAAAGACTAAAGCCTCAAACAGTGGCCACTATAAGGAGAAAATAGCCAGTGCAGTTTTGTTAGAAAGATAGACACTGTTAAACTTTTCACCTGTCTGTGAGAGAATTTATAAGCAGTAATTAAATAATGAATGATTTGACAAATATTTGCGAAAATCATAAAAGTGTCACATTAATAAATGGTTCTTTCAGTCAGTATAAAGAAGCCAATTAATTACCTGGCATGTTTTTTTGTTACCAAAATGAACAAGGATGAACAGTTGAAGAAAAAAAAAAATGACTAAATTTTAGGTTGGGAATCACAAATACTCACAAATTTGCAGCTACAAGACTCATTTGAGCCTCTACATATTGTGCAATCTTTGTTAACAATCTTCTTGTTTGTATTTCAGAGCAAGTTCTTTGGTTCCAAGAGTGGGTCTAAAGATGGCACCCTGAGACCTTCTTCAGTACCCCTGTCCTGGACAGACTTGCAGACAGCCCTAGAGCAGGAACGCAGCAAAACCACCATCTTACAGGAACAGGTGGACAAACTCAGGGAGGAGAACTTTCAGCAGGCCAATGAATGTAAGACAGACTGAAGTATTAGATATCTGTGTATCTGTGTATGCGTAATATGTATATGTATGCATAATAATATTCATGTAATTACAAACAAGCTGATTTAATCCTTCCCTCCTTCCTTTCTTCCATCCTTCCTTCCTTCCTTCCTTCTTTCCCTAGTACTATCTATAGCAAGAATATTAACACGTTTCTTCTGTTTGTTTTTAACTTCAATTTCACTGTGTTGTCCAGATGGAGTTGTGAACAAAATCCGCAAAGGTAACCTTGTATTCAAAAGAGTTAAAGTGTTTCCATCACTGTTTCACTTTTTGTTTGTGTTCTTCATTAGTTGTTGATGTTTAGATATTGGCAGCAAGCATTTTTTTCAGCATATTATTTCCAATGATTGCCTTCATTATTATCTGGATCACAAGACTAGATTTGCCATGTTTTATCTCATAAAAATACTTGATTTAGTTACCATTAAAAGTGTTCAAGGCTTGACTTGTACTGAATTGGTTGAAAGAGAATTTGGTTCTGCTGCTGTTGCCTTCAATCTCAATTTATGTGAACAAAAAGAATGAGTGAAAAATAACAGTAGAAAGGAAACCACTAAGGAAATTCATAAATGTCGTGAAAGTGATTGTGATTGTCACTTTATATTATGTATTGTAGAAACATGGTTTCTCTTGTCTGTTTATGCTATCAAAAAAGCTTAACGCACAATTTTTTAATCACAGCAGATCATATTTTTTCATCAGTGCTAAGGTTGAAAAAAATTTGAGTTAGGTGCAGAACCATTATCAGAGAGGTTTTTAATTCATTGTCAATCATGTGTAATATTTTGTTAGTGTTGAAAGTCACAAAACATGAATGAAAGGGAGAAATGTAATTCTGAGACGTTTAGGTTCTTAGTCATAGTGTTTAATCTGTTCTCAGTGCTGAAGTTCAAGCAGTCAAGCAAGGAGGACAACCACAGCTCTGGGGGTTTTGACCGAGTACGAGCCAGCCTCACTCTGAAAGTGAACAACACAGCATTGAATGCCCTAACCCGTTCCCCATCCAGTCAGCCAGCCGAGATAGCAGCCGCCAGCTCCACTGACTCACTGGCCTCTGCAGATTCTGCTTATGCCTCCTCTCATCACGGAGGTTCTGTCCGGGCTGCACACACTCCCCACACACACAGACGAGGCCACTTGCCAGATGGCCGAGCTCCTCGGGTGCCAGAACCCATGCCAACCCCACAGCGAATGCACCATAACATTCCCCACAGGTTTGTGTCACTGTGTAAAGAACTGACCATTAAGCCTATCCAGAAGTTATTACTGCAGACTTCTTTTCACAGTACATCAGAAATTACAAGTTATGACTAGGGACTCTTTTCAGCTCACAATTTACAATCTCAGAAGCAGCATGAAGTTTTAACTCTCAACAGCTGGGTAATGGTCAGTTATGTTAATACAAAGCAAACAATGCAATAAATGTATGGATTGCAGCTGTGATAGGGTCAGTGTGGATTGTAATTTGGTTAGAACATTTCTATATGTGTGTGCCTGTTGTGATTTAGGAGGAACATTGCTGTTTGTGTTCATCAATAGTAATTTTTCTTGTCTTGTATTTGCCCTATTTATCTGCTGCAACTGATTTTTTTTTTCCTCAAATCCTGTCCTGTGGGTCGTTTAGTAGTGCAATAGATTACAAAAGAGAGAAGTTGCTTTGTTAATCTGAGGTTTGGATTTCAGTAGCATCATTCTATGGATTGCCACCCTCATCTTTTATAATTCCTTTCTGTTTTCTTGTTTTATTTCGTCTTTAACTTCAGTGGATGATTATCTTGACTTTTCTAGTCTCTCTTTCATTGTGTTTGCAAGATTTGATCAGAGATTTCATTGTAACAGTGATTGAATTTTTTGTGGCGATGTACAATAATTTAGTTTCCTCTCTTCTCTCAATGTTTAGATTTGCAACGGGACTGAACACAAGAGCAACTAAATGTGGACTTTGCTTGGGAACAGTTCACTTTGTCAGACAAGCCTCTAAATGTCAAGGTAAGCGATTCTGTGGTATTTTATACAATGTTATCCCTTTAGGTGAAAGCGGCTTAATTTATTTATATATCTATCAATTTTTTTGTTGAATTGGTGTGCTGATTCTGCTGTTTATTTCTTGTTCTTTCAGTCTTGATGCACTTGTCGGCATGTTTACTTTCTGTGACATAAACTTCTATCACACTACAGTCTGATCATTCTCTTGTGTAGGAGTTGGATTAAAGTAACATCAGCAGAGATCTAGAGGCATTTTGCTGTCTATATCCACACTGATTCTTATCTACTTTACCGTTAAAAAAAAAAAACAACATTTTTCACATACCACTTGTTTTTCAAGTTGATGTTCCGCATATAAATCAGTTTATTTACTGTAAAGCAATAACCCTCTTCTTTTTTTTTTTTTTAACCTCTATAGGACAGGGCGTTTCCATCTCTCTATAAACGTTGACTTTTAGTTTGGCCCAAGTGGGCGAACAAAGCGTATCATATTACCCTAACCCGGGGCTGGCTGCCTGGCAATTATGTCCTGTCACACACCACTGAGCAAACTTACCTGTGACTTGGAGGGTAGCATTTGGAGTAACTAAATTTTAGTTTTAACCATCTGTTACAAAGCTTTTTTTAAGCATTAGGAGAGAAGAAAGTATATGCACACATAGCTACAGATTTCCACTTTCTAATGATATAAATTTTATGACAAGTTGTTCCCTGTGAGGGCTATAAATTGACTGTTATCATAGTCTTGCTGGTTTTGTTAGCCCACCCCAGAAATTTTTCTATTACTGAAGGGAAATAATATTTTCTATACCTATTGTGATAATCCAGCATTCTGGTTAACATCCGTATATCCAGCAGTCATTATCCTAGATGACAATGCAACAACATTATCAAGTTCTTGCTTCCTAGATTTTGTACATATTTTTTTTTACCCTCACTATGACGATAAACCGTTCTCCCAGCCCGTTTTCCTATACTGTGTTATATATATAGGCTCAGGCATCTCTATTTCCCTCTTACTACGCGTGCTTTTGATCTTGACAAAAAAACTCTTATTTCTTTCATGACTAGAAAATTCTGTGCATGTATTTCATTAAACTAATATTATTGTATACATCCTTACATTATTACCACTATTTTCTGTTTAACATAAATTTGCTCCGCTGACTCCAGAATCCCTCTTTGTCATGTTATGCCCTGGATATTTTCATAACAGTTGTACTTGGTTAATATGGAAAGTCAGTTTAGACTTAAAAAGGTCCAGCATCAGTTCCATAACTGACAAGCCATAAGAGATAACTTTGCCCGAAAGAAGCACGGACAGTCAGTCTATCCAAAACTACTCTTTGAAGAGGAGCATTGCTAATAAGTGAAGGAAACATAGCACTTCACAAATAACGAGAGGGGATGCGTGTATCAGCTTCACAATAAGATAAATCATATACATAGAGCAACAGGTATTAGGAAACCTGGGCTTAGAGAGTGCCATCATGTTATGACAGAGATTTTATTAACCTAGCTCATATTAAAGACCAAGTTCTGACCTTTCACCACATAGCTTACATGATAACTGTACTTTGTAGCATTACTAAGAAATTCCCGTTCAAAGTTGGCAGAGAAAAGTAAATTTTGACCACTGCCACAAAAAAGTGGTCAGATGTGTGCTCAGATGTGACGATTCGCCATACCTGAGTAGTTTGGGAGACGCTGGAGGGACCTGGGGAAATTCAAGAGACCATTAACTGGGTGCTCAGCTCCAACTAAAAGTCATCCCTGAAACCGCCGTGTATGATTAAGATCTGTGCTTAATTTTTATTGAAAACAATTACAGAAATTGTGTAATTCTTTCTGAGACATTTAGATAAAAACTTATCTTCTGATTTACATTTTTATAACGTCCATCAGTGATGTGGTACTGTCACTAAACATTAAAAAAAATTGTATTCAGACAGGAAATCTGCGTCCTGGCTGTTGTTGAGAATTTGTTGTTAGGATACAGTAGTAGTTAGAATTAATGTTTGTGTAAAGAATGTTGTACAATGTTGCATTGACAATCTTGGCCAGTTTTAGCTTGTGTTGATTTTCCCACAATCCCAGCTGGCAAGTCACTCTCTGCCATGTTGGTCCCTGTCATTCCTGTGCTTGTAAATGTTTAATTTACATGTCTGTCTTGATGTGTTTTCTAATTTTTTTCTTCACTAGCTATAAAAGTTCATTTATGGCGTCGCTTGTCATTTTATTGTTCCATTCACAAATATCATATTTTTAACATTGTCCAGTGTCTGAAGAGTAGCTGTACAGGAAATGATTGTCCCATTTGTTTTGGTTAAGAATGAAATTGACCTTATTTGAGTGAAGATATGTAGCAGATACTTTTTCAAGGTAGGCTACCACTACTACCAGAGGGGTGTGCTGAAGAAAGTCTATCGGTGTGGGAAGGAAAACATAGCAGTCAAGGTCATATAGAATTGCAAACTTTTCATGACCAAGTTAGATCAAGTATCCCTGAAATGTCAAGCATGCAAATCTGTATTAACCAATCATATTTCGTTTGATTTGATTCGAGGCATTGGATTAGAGCTTGTAGATTCTAGGTCTAGATTTTAGACTCCAAAGGGTAAATGTCCACATCCTCTCTAGTCTAGGTGGCTTCAGAAGGAGGAGGGGTTATTGTTAGGATTAAAATTCGGGTCAGGGTAAGAATCAGGATGAAACTTAGAATTTATTCAGGTAGCCTGGAACATTTTATGCAGTTTTAAGACCATTTTGTGGAAATACAGCATAAGGACTTTTTTTACCTCTTGGTATCAATAGACCATTAGAACTATTTTGATCACCTGGTAACAATTGACCATATGGACTATTTTAGCTATCTGGTAGCAATAGCTGCATCCCTATTTGTTTGAGTAGACAGCAGAACCTGTTCTGTCGTATTGTGGTCGAAACTATTTTAAATTCAAGAACTGTTTTACACGGCTATTTATCACGGAAAAGCTCTCTCTGTCTCTCTTTTTTTTTTTTAAAGGAGTGATCTTGACACACATGTATAATGGACTCGGCATGATTTCTATTTTTGTGCCCCCCCCCCTCCCCCCAATATACATGATTAACTTCTCTGTCTAAATATCACCCCTTGTTTATTTCTTGATTTGTAGTAATGATTTTACATTGAAGCAGTGTTTCATCTGTGTTTGCTCAAAATATTATGGTTGTAAAATCTGTTTTGTGCCAGTGTATATTTTTGTATTAACATCCTAGGGGTTCAAATTTTTACAGATGTTTTAAGTCAGTGGTGGAGTGAATTAAGTTCCAGTTGAAATGAGTTTGAGTATTTTCATGATCTGATTATGCATCAGGGAATGTTGGAAAGCTGTTATTGTTACTCATGTAAATATGCACGCCATTCAATCTTGAAAATTGGCAGTACTTATCATGATTGCTGTCCAATTTTTTTGTGACGGCTTTAAGACTGAAATTTGAGAGTGGGCCAGTCCACAGTTTCTTTTGTTAGTTGTCAGTCATTAAATTTCATAAAGTAATGTAAGTGGCAAATTTCATCTGTGCAGCATGGGGTCATCTAAAGGATTTCAAACTATGTATTTGGCCTTTTTCTTGCTGTAGAGAAGGTATAGTTATTCTCAAAACATACTGCTCTAGAATTTTGTCAGTTCTTATTACACTTGCTGTGTGGTTAATACTTTTGTTTGTTCAACTATGAAGATCCTCAAAGGCCCCTGCCCTCTTTTTTTTTTCATTATTTTTAAGCCAGTTTAATTGCAACATCTTGCAGGCAACTTGCTGACACGTTTATTGCAATATTCTACAGAGTGTACTGTCAGTTGCAGTGCTTGTTTTTTTTTTTTCTATTTTGATAAATTGATTGCAACTGTGCAAGAAACCTGCTGAGATATTGAATTTAACATTCTTTAGGATGATAAATCAGCTTCACTGCAATATGCATGGACTTAAATTGGTCAGTGTTACTTTTCTCAAATGCTTGTGTATTCTCTCTGCCACCTTAATTTTCGACTCACTACAAAGCTATTACTGAGTTAATTATACCAAAATTCTGTCGAGATGTGAAATCATACATTTTCTTTCTCTTTGTTTTCAGGAAATTGCCCGGCAGTCAATCATGAAGTAAGTCGGCACCACCGCCAGCCCACCTCAGAAGTTCTTCCAGATTTTATATTTGCTTCGATCAGGATTATGCTGACATAAATTTCAAATACCTAAAACGCGCTCATATTCTATTAAGCACAATATTTTGTGAAAATATCAGGGCATTTCTGGGAACGTGAGCGAAAAAGATTTTATACTATATCTGCTCATCTTATGAAGATGTTGTATTTTTCCTCATAAACTTTGTTAAATCTATACGCATCTTTTAGTTGAACCCTCGGAATTAAAAGTACCCTAGTCACATTTTCACTAAGTCAAAATTTAAGATGTAAACATTCAAATATAAAATGTAAAACTGGAGTAACTACAATACTATATGACCTCAGGAAAAAAAACTGACAAATTTTGTTTTGAGACGAATTCTCTCAAATTCAAGTGTAGGTGTCCTAATAACCAGACCAAGCACCCGTTGGTCATGGAAGGCTGAGTGTTTACATGAAGCAGGATTAAAGTGGCATCGTGCCAAAACGAGCAACAAGAGGCCAAATTGGCAACTTTTAAACGTTTTACTTATATAAATCATAATGCTGAAAATGAGACAGTAAGCAATAAAACAAAAAATCAGTGATGTAGAAACATTCATCAAATTCAAATATCATGCACAAAATATTCACCATTTACAAAAACAGCCAAATTAAGAAAAGACCCTCAAATGTATGATCACAGCAAATGCCAATTTCAACAGGAATCATTCTATCTGAGGCTCTGTCACTGAAATTACATCATCTCAGGATGACATAGTCCAAACTACTTCATGAGGTTGCTGCAGTTAGAACGATAGCTCTGGCTTTTGTTTTATGGCCAGCCTTCAATAAATCGGGTTACCTGGCCTGTTAATAGAGATGCCTAGGTGCTTTCATTCTAGGGTTTTTAGTTCGACAAACAATTTAGATTTCATTTACAACGGTTTTCTTTTTTGTTAAGTGTGTAGTGTGTAGTAGTAATAGAGTTTCTCTGTTGTATTCAAAGAGAATGGTCAAGCTTTTTATTTTTTTGTTTTAATTGGTTGTTATTTTAAGAATGTGAACGAAGACACATTTATGATATTTTCACATTACTTTTGTACCAGTCCCAGCTATTCCTTTGCTCAGGTATTTTATTGCATGTTAACAGATGTGCAGAGTGATTTTATTCTATTTATATCTATATATATGCAAGAGAGAAACATTGATTTAATCACGCTGTTGGTCATTATACCAAGGGGACATCTGTGCTTGGAGAGATATTGGAAATAAATGATCAGAGGAGGGAGGTAGGATCAGTCTTTTACCTAACATTCTCCCCCACACTATAGAGTAGTTTTTGTGATTGTAGCATTTTATAAGAAAATTTATTTGTTATGTAAAAGTTATAATGTGCTCACTTTTTTACGCAAAAGATAGCAAGCTTTTCTACTGTATGTTCTATGTAGTTATTACATCTACATCTACATCCATTGTAAAAAAGTGGGCGAGAACAGGAAATTGGTAGTGCCATTTTCGGTAGTGCCATCTTTCGGAGTATTTTTTTGTTTGTTTTTGTCTGATCTATATTTAAAAATTGGAAGAAGTAAAAAATAGGACCTATATCTACTGTGAACTAAACTTCAAAATCTCATATCCTTTTCCTCACATATTCAGAGTATAATTTACTCATGTTTGTCTTGGATTATTGTCATTATATGCATAATTCTCTCATGTCAGAATTAGTATAATTATTTTTTTACTTTTTAAAATTTGTTTTCATATTTTCTGTCCCTATTTCCCCTTGCCTATCTCCCTTTTCATTTTCCTGCCAGTTGATTTTTTGTAGTTTCTGTTTTGTGTTTTCTTCTGTACTGACATATGACTTAAAGCCATTCATGTTTTCCATAGCCAGAGGTAATTTTTCTTGTGATTTCGCAAAGACTGGTTTTACCAGACATTCACGTCAGTGATAGTCATCATGTATTCATGGAGAGATCACTGGAATAGGCAGCTCACGACATTAGCAGAACAAAATAAATCTCATGCAAGATCTGTTTGTGATTACACAATATTCCAAAAGTATTTGGTCAGTTTTTCCTCGTCCACTAAGTTTCACAAAGTTTATCCATTTTTCTACTCAGAATTTTAGGACAGGGTTTAGCCTATCCTTCAGTGAGCATTGTCAGAAAGATGCTACATCTACCAGTCTGTCAGTGGCATAGCAGTTGTTTAAGAAAAAACTAGTGTTAAAACTATTGTGACCATTTCGTATAAAGTCGTTCATTGCAATCAAATTTTGTTTCTGTTCAAATGAATGCCAGAAAAGTGGAATCACCGTTTATGTCGTATTGATCATCTGAAGATGTGATTTTCTACTCTCTTTAAATCATATTGCCAGTGTAATTGATTATATTGGCTACGGGCTGCTGGATTTCAGTGGATAGTGGAGACATTTTTTTTTTAGATATTTTGTCCTGCCAGCCAAATGTATTTCCCTTTACTAGACACAAGACTGATAAACAAAACTTGAAAAGATGGAAAGAGCTGGTATCATCTTTATTTTTCCAATATGGAAAGGAAAAAAAATTATCATAAAAGAATGAAAGACAGTTCATTATGTATGCAGTTGTTTTTCAGAATTTCCTGGCGAATATATTTTGAACGAAAAGAGCTTTGGGAATTTTAAAAAAAAAATTTTGTTACAGTGCTTGTATATGGCTAGCGAAGAAAGGAATTTGGTTGACTGGGAAAAAAAATGGCTCATTTAGTATTTAGTTGTGTATTTTTTTTCTTTGTGACATTTTTAATTTGTCATCATCAGTTCAGTTTATGACAGTTGTTTGCCTGAATTGTCCCCAAGTTTCATTTGCCATGCTCAGTGTGTGTGCTCAGTTTTTACCTCAGTTTTATACCTTGGTTTTATTGATATACAAAATTTTTGCATCGTTGAAAGATAAAATGTTAAAAACTTCATGTCTTCACAATTACGGAACTTCAGAGAAGAAACAGAAAAAGTTTTTTTTTTGTTTAACTTAGAATTCCAAATGCCATTTTTTTCCCCTGGTATATATGTATAAGTAAGTACATATTTCAATTAAAGTTTTGATGTCTTATGTAGCGACCTCTTATGGGGCACTATTAGATCGTAATTTTGATATTTTCGTGATGGATTTAACACATGTATTTTTGCTTTTTCTTGCATCTGAAAAGAATTCTTTTGAATAATAATTATATTCCTGTGTGTTCAGTTCAGTATCTGAAAAAAAGACTAACATTCTTGTGTAACTCCAGTTATTATCGCTGTTCTGTGCGTGAATTGCATGTCCCGACAATAAAAAATTCTGTGAAATTATTATTAACCAATAATGTGAAAAAGAATTGTCATATAAAATTTAAATGAAAAGAAAGGAAGGAAGAAAGAAAACAAAAAAAAAAAAAAAGCAACAAATGATTGGTATGGTGAATTTGAAACAATAAGCGCTATCGTATTGTTTTGTTGTTCACAATTTGTACTGATTTTCAAAGCCTTGAATCGTCAACCATACAATAACACTGGAAATCTTTGATCTGTGATACATCTGCATATTTCATTATGAACATGATGCCAACTCGTTCACGATTTCCATAATTTATTGACAGCTACGATGTGAATCTGTATCACTAATTTTACCAACTGATACATTGTGAACAGAGTTATTATTTACATGTGGATAGCACATTATACAATATTGCTCATTTATTGGCTGATATTATCAGTAGTTGTATTAGTAATAGTATTATATGACTCCAGCAATTTGGCATCTTCCCGCATTGTATTGGCAATGACTGAATATTTGTTATACGGAGAAAGTGTCACTTTCAGGGCACATTCTTGAACTATGGAGCATCGCAGAAGCTCTTTGAAAATAATTTCAAGGCTGAGATGCAGCAAACATATTTCAAGAGAGTTACAATAGATGAATGGATGGGCATTTGTGAAAATGTCTCGCAGCCAATCAGAATAAGTTATACGTTGATTGTTCACCAGTCTGAGTTACTCCTATCAAGTAAAACCTTAAGTCATACGCTTTCATGCCTTGACAAAAGTTTTGCACTAAATTGACTGAAGCCAGAGATATTGTGCAAATAGATAGCACAGAGAGTGATCATTCAGCATTGATTAAAATCAGCAGAAAAACTGGCAGAAATTAACAGTTTAGCTCATAAATCTACATGTTTAATTCACACCCTGATATACTCACAACCAACCCTGAAAAGCAATATTTTTTTGTTCAGGGTTACAGTATGAGTACGTCTTTCACCCCCTGGAGGTGGTTATCTCGACAGTTTCTCGTTCAGAGATGATTTTTCTTTGTGTTTCTGCAATATAAGAAGATGGGTATGGTTTTTAAAAGCTTTTCAACCTCCTGTAGTGGTGGTTATCTCAGCTGTCCACACCCGTGGTAAAAAAATAACGTAACACTATTGTGTTCTGTGATCAATCATCTATGCCATAAGAAGATCGATATCAGATCACTGCATCACATTCAACGCCTGATCTTGCTTCTCGACTCCCAAGCCTTTCACTCACGTACACCTTATTCTGACTGGCCTTGAGACAAAGACATCTTGATATTGTAGCTTTCAAACTGCCATATGTATTTTCAACTGTGTACCCAAAGTACTAATAAAAATAATTACATACACAAGAAAAGTGTCTTCTCTGTTTATGACATTCATTTTGCTTTGTGTTGTCCCGTCACACAGAACTGCAGCCGTCCATGCATATCCAGGTTTGACGTGCCAATCTTCGCCAAGCCACTCTCTCCTGGCCGAGATGGGTGCAGTGCCACACCTGCTTTCCTGCCCAGTTCTGTATATCATCCACCCGTTTTTGTCTTGGGTGGCCTCTCCCTCTCTAGCCTTCAATTCTTCCAGTTAGGATGACCACAAACACCCTGGATAATATACAGAGAAAGGATCTATGGCAGGGGTTCTCAGCCGGTGGATCGTGACTCCACTTTGTGGAGGGAGGTCCCATAGATTTGCCGGGGATAAAATCTTGTTCATCAATGATTTTTTTTGTGCTCTTACATAATCTTGTGTTTTTTGTTAGGTAAGTGCGAAATAAAGTGTATGTTATGATGGTTCAGTGTCATTTGACGACATTTGGGGGGGTGTCTACATGCATGCCTGTGAGTGTAAGTGCCTGTGTTTGTTTGCTTGTTTGTGTTGGGGTTTAACGGCACATCAGCACGATTATGGCTATACTGTGTCAAACACAGTAAGATACATTTACACTCAAGTAGAAGAGAGGAAAGAAAGTGGGATAGAAGACAGGAGCAAGGACAGGGAGAAGAGATGTCTCTCCTGGAATGTCGAGAATGGCACTCCATGGGAGACATCCCACTGATGGTGGGCATACTACTACCTGCTGGTGGGGGCAGAGAACCTACTTAAAAACCCCGGGCCCCCGCAGGGGGGTATATGGCTGTGTGAATATGTATGTCCATGTATGTATGCAAGAGCAGTCACAGAAAACGAAATGTAGATCAAGATGCTGATAGCAGGGGGTCGTATGGGTTTCAAGCTTTTGGGTAAGGGGCCACAAGCGCATAAAATGTTGGTAACCTCTGGTCTTTGGCATTGGATCCCAGCAGTTTCACAATGTTTGAACAGGAGATAAACTAGTTGTTCAAAGAGTTTTCACAGTTAAGCACAGAAGTCTATCTTGAGACAGAGCACCACATCATCTTTCAAGACTTACAAAGGATGCCAGGAAAAAAAAAAAAAACAACACTTCTTGAAGAGGGAATATTACATCTCCCCTGTGGGCACCCCAGGTTTATAAGTACGTTCTCTGCTTCCACCTGCAGGTGGTGTAAGCCTGCCATTGGCGGGGTGTCTACCATGGAGTGCCATTCTCAGTATTCCAGAGGTGATATTTCTTCTCACTCTCTCTCTCCTTGCTCCTGTCTTCTGTCCCACTTTCTTTCCTCTCTTCTTCTTGATGTGTAAATGTATCTCACAATATAGCTGTAATTGTGCTGATGTGTCGTTAAACCCCCACACAAACAAATAAGGGAATATTATAGTTCAATCATCCTGAACTATTGAGGCTTGATAGAACAATTGTGGTGACACCTAGATTGGCCTAATTTTGGTCAAAGTGTCGATTTTCATTGATTTCTATTTCCAGCAAGCATATTCATTTGTTTGCAAGATCTTCCTGTGACAAAAACTTTATTTACTGCAGATGTTTTATAGGTACGGGAAAGTCAAAATTCAACAAAATTCCCAATCAAATTGAAGGAAAAGATGGTATTGCCAACTCTATTATTTTGCTCCTTTGGATAACAGCTAATACCGAATTCAACATGTTTTTTTTGTTTTTGTTCAGGATTTCTAGTGATAAAAAAGAATCACTGGACTTTGGTTGGAAAGCTTAAGGCCAAGGTCGGCAGTGAAAATCGATGTTGCGGGTCAAAATTGTCGATTTTGCGTTCTAGCGATATTTTTATTCTTTGACCTCTTATTGATAGTGTAGAATGCATTTT
>JBCAUA010066171.1:0-11154 GCA_038406235.1 Peronia verruculata
GTAAAGCGCTTAGAGCTTGTAATTACGGGGATAAGCGCTATATAAATACTCTCTATTATTATTATTATTATTATTATATGATGGATAAGAAATGGAAGATAGCCTAAACAGTGGTCTGAAAACCTTTGATGCCACGGTGACCGCATAATATTATATCCAATGCCAAAAATATTGGAGAAAAAAAAGTTTTTGATCTAGGAAGGAAGATATCAGGATCTTCATCATAGAAACTGCTACATATCATTTCTCCCCTTTTTTTCTGCCGAAAGGTCCTTTTTCATTACTTACTCGTATGATATTAATGATATTATTTTTTTCACTCAACTCCCTCATTTCTCAAGCTTTATTTGGATATCTGTAGCTATGAAGCAATTTTTTTTCCAGAAATGTCTTTTGTAACCATTTTCGTTTTTATGACAACTCCTTTAGTTTCTGGCCTCTGAGGCTACCAAGTAAACAATTGATCGTAGTCAGTTAATAATTTTAACCTGTTCTAAAAAAAAATCTCAGTTATTTACATTTTATCAAGGAAATGATGCCATTCAGTCCTATTCTTTCTTCATTAGTGTGCATATTCAGATCTGGCCCTTGTTGCTTCTAGAATTAATCTTAAGAAAAATTGCTGGTGCTTACAACCATCTACAAATCCAGAACAAAGATCAGACAAGTTATTTGTGCTAGGTTCAAAGCAGCAGGAGAAAGAGGATAACAGCACGTTCCAGGCCATGTGATTTTTTTAAAAGTGGAAAATTCGTTCAGAGTTTTGTAGTAATGTTTGAAGTGTGGAAAGTTAGATTTTTTTTTTTTTTTTTGTTATGTGTAGCAATTGATTTTTTGCTTTTTGAAGTCCCCATGAACAGCCAGTCCATAAAAAGTCAGTATATTTTAAGTATCTAAGAAGTGTAAACCATGAATGAAGCAGTAATAACTAGAATTTTGTAATTCTAATGTGTGTGATGACATCAGCCTGTGAGCTGTGTTTACATTGATACACATTATTGATCTCTCTTTAAACTTTTTCTGTATTTACGAAACATATCTGTTATCTTTTCCATAAAGTTTGCCCCTTTCTTCCTAGTACTAATATGTTTAGTTTTCTCTTTTCCGGAATCTGCCTGGCAGACCCCGGACATGGTGGTACGTTTTGTGTTGTCGCTAGCTTTCATATTTATGTCTCACCTATATTTTTCATATTTGTATGGAAGAGAATGTTATTTATGTATGGATCACTCATGATGTAGATATTCTTTCTATAAAGATCACATTATTTCTTGTCAAAGCCAATAACCAAAAGGCATTGTGGGAAGATATACAAAAATATCTATGTACTCTGAGGGAAAATTCCATTAGCTGTGGGCAGAATATATAAAACATAACTCCATGTCTTTGCACTTTTTTTTTTTTTTTTGTAGATATAATTTGAAATTGTGCTTGCAGATATTCCTTCACATCCTTTTGCTTTAAGCTGATTAGTGTCCTGTTTGGCGATGGCCCCTTTTATTTGAGAGATTGTTTATTAATGCATTGTGATCTTTGATGGTGCATTAATACACTCAGTGGGGTGGAGAGGAGCAAGAACATAATGGTAATGGATCTTAGATAAAACAAAACAAAAACAAATTCACCTAGTTTTCCCAGATGCACTCATTAATTTTGACTTGTTTGTGCTCCCATTTTGTGTTACTTTGTCTTGGTTAAACAATGGACAACTCCACTTGCAGGACATAGTGTTTTTCATTATTTCCCCACTGGTCTGTAGTTTAAATGTCTTGGAAGATTCTCACTTTATGGGAAGATAAATGGACATTAAGTCTCAAACAAATAAGAAGAAAAACCAGTTTCTCTGCCATATTGCTGTTATTTATCCATAAAGAGGGGTACAGAGGGATGTTACTCAGCTGTTCAGCACTTATTATTTTTGTTTTATTTTCATCCTCACAAATTTGTTGCCCATAGATCAAAGCCGGCTCTTGAACAGCCAAAATGAACGAGGAAAAATTTTGTTTTTTCTTATCTGTGGAAAAATTGAGCCAGACTTCTGTGCTTTAAAAAACAACAACAAAACAACACATGCCAGATTTCTGTGCTTTAAAAAAAAAAAAACAGAAAGAAATATATTTTTCACAAGAGCTCTCATACTCAGTTTGATATTTGAAATCTTTAATTCAACACCTTTTACACTCTTGAACATTGAATTTCATCCATGAGGGACAGTAGCAGAAAAGGCATCTAAATTCATTGCTATTTGACACTGCTTTGTCCCAAATAGTAGACCACTTGTCCATGCATCAATTCCATCTAAAAAAATAATTCATATAAGACTGCCCTGTCATGTCTAATCCTTATAACTCAGTCCTTGTTCTGAGTAGCTTAATACTTGATTTTTTTATTTGAGAGGTGCAATTAAAAAAAAAAAGAAAACAAAATAAAACAAAATATGTGACCATTTCCCAACCAAAAAAAAATGTTTAAAGAGATAAAAATTTTCAATTTTATTATCTGTTGTCACTCAGAAAATAAATGATTAATTAAATGAATGCAAAATTAAAAAAGAAAACAGCAAGAAAAAAATGGTGCTTAAGAGCTTACTGATTTTATTGTGTTTTAGGTGGGTAGGAGAGATGGTATGGAAAACCTTAAACAAGCCTGGGATCTTTAACTTAGAACCTCAATACCCCGCGCTATTATATTTTATACAGGGCAGAGAATGGCTTTAAAAGGCTGAAAGTCCAGAGTTTGTAGGATGTTTATGTGAAAAAGCAGAACCTTTAAATGCAAGCCAAAATTGAGCCAGCCCAAGTGATATTTGAGGTTCTGAAAAATTGAACTTGGTCTTTAGGATAATGCTATCATTTTGTTGTGAAGTTTGCTCCAGGTCTTAAAGGGTCAAATAAATCTGTGCACTAAACCAAAGCATCATTTGATTGACCATCCTGTCCTAATATGACCCCCTCAGGCTATGTCCTCTCAGCGACAGTATAGTACAATGAGTCAGCCAGGAAGTTTAGGCAGCCAGAGCTCGGGCACACAGGGCTCCGGGACACAGGTTCGAATTTGGAGAAATAAATGGCAGCATTATTTTTTGGTTTTAGTTTGTGTGCTTCCCTGTTTTTTTGCTGGACTGTGCATGACTGGGTTTTCTTTTCTTTCCTTTTTTCTTTTCGTTTTCTTGTGTTGATTGTTAATTTGTATGCTGTTTGCACATCTACTACCCTTAGGAACTGTTTTGAGACAGGGGCTTTTTGAAACTAAATAAATGGTCGTTATCTGCAGCATTTTCATGACAAGGTGTAGCACTTTTGCTGGGATAATGCATGGATGACTAATATCACAAGAAGATGTTACTACTAGGGCTGTCTTCCTGAGTTACATGAATTAATTTTGTCCTATGTCAAGGTTACAGAGAAAAAGTAAAGCTATCATATTTCTCACCATTGCTGTGAGTACCACAGCACCAGAATGGCACACAGGTTTGATAAAATGGTTTTTCTGTGTCTGAGCCAAATCTCAGGACTACCGAAAGCAATAGTATCATATTTTGTCGTTGTCCTCTCGTTGAAAATAGAATATATTGTGAGAACTAATTAAATAGAGAGTAATTTGTGACAATATACATCCTCACTGTGGGTTCTACAGTTCTATATCATTACTTAAATATTAATTTCTCAGTTTCAAAGCACTTTTTTTAAAGGCTTAGCGGATGATAGTAATTTGAGGATAATGTGTGAAGTATTCTTTACATGAAATTTGTTAGACTAGTACTGTGGGGACAATTGGCGCCGGTATCACATAACTGGCTATATAGTCTGTATTTGGAAGTAGTTGTTGGTTGTATGTTAAGTCTATTGGCTTTGAGTTGGTGCTTTGCGTCTTGCAATGGGGATTGTTCTTCACCAACTCAGTTACTTCTCTTTGCCAAGTACAAAGACTCTTGGGCTAATGTTGTAGAGATAGTTAGAAGAACAAGGAAAATCATTTTTTTTTTCTATTCATTTCAAGTGCTTATCACAAAATGTTTTGAGCAGAATATCTGGTTGAAATGAGAACATTTTCCCTACATCTTGATTTTTTATGTAGAAGTTTTCATATTTCAAAGTGCATTTTTTTTTTTTTTCTGTTAACCTTGCTCGTTCCACGACCCTTGTGTCTGACTGGCAAAGGAAGTAATCTGATCTGTGAAAGACAGTTCCCAGTATTTTCAGTCAGCACGATGATATGTCATTATGGGTCTGCTTGTTCTTATTAGACTTCTATATGTATATATCTTTCTGTTTTGATTTGCTTTCTTGGGCATGCAAATTTATTAGGATTTTAGAATATTTCTCTGAGATCAGGGATTTTCTGTTAAATGTGGCCCTGTTCAAAGTGTGTTCTTGTCATTCTCTCTATAAGTCAATCAGTTAGATATGATTAATCTTATGGATTATCATTGAGATTAGTAGTGTCTGCAAATTACATCATTCAATATACACACTCATCAATTATTATTATCACAACCCGTAAACTTACTGTTTATCTTAGTATTAATTTTTATATTATAGATCTGGTCTCAGTCATTCAGCAGGCTGTTATGATTTTACTCTTATAATTATTGTTAATAATTGCAGCTTAGTATCTCTGTATGTGTATGTATGTTTGAGTGTATTTGTATATGACACCATATGTTTGTTAAAAAGATTAGATCTTAGTGTGCGAGAATGGATTAGAAATTTAGAACGAGAAATAATGGACATAACTAAGAAAATGTAGTTGAGCAAAATATAGTTACTCACTATAGGCACAACTGAAAGTATGGTAGGCCATGTGTGCAGATTGCCTGCTTTCATCATTCATGTATCATCTTCATGACAACATGTGAAGTCATCAGACAGGATGAATGAGCAATATCTCTTTCTTTCTGTGAATAGAAAAGTAGAAAATCCACATGCCCTTTATTTCAGTATCTGTTTATCTTTATGTGAATCTTTTATGTCTACCATTATTATATGTCTGGAATACATGAATGAACATTACAGTTACTTTTGTTCTACACAAGCATGGTCGTGGTGCTAACAGTCACAGCAACATATCTACAGATGTTACACATTTGATTTATACAATTATTTTTTGTTTGTATGTTTTTGTTCTTTTTTCCTCTTTTTTTTTTTTTAAATTTGCTCCTGGTTTCCCAGAATGGCTCGAGTTAACCTTCAGTATGATCTGTCATCACTCGTAATTTGTATGACCCACTGTTTCTTGACAGTTTCTTAACAGAGGTGCAGTCTGACATCATGGGTCACATATGTGGATAATATCTAAGACAGATTATCAGCCCGTAGTGCATTTGAGCGAGTATTTTTATAACATCACTTCACACCTATTTCAAGACTATGAAGAACATACCCTTTCCTTCTTTTTTTTTTTCTTCCTATTGTTTATTTCTTTAAATATGTGTGTGTATTTGTTTGTTTGTTTGTTTCTTTCTTTCTTTCTTACTTAGTTACTTTTTTTCCCTCTTTGGCAGATTGCTTTTTTGTGTGTTTTTTTTCTTTCTCTCTCTCTCTTTTTTTTTTGATTGGGGGGGGGGGGGATGTCTTAACTTTGCATGATGATTCCCATTTTTCATGAAGTAATATGTTGTGGCATTGTCTCAGTGTTTTGATTTTGGCTGTGTTTTGTTAATTTGATGTGTTCACTTTTTTTTTTTTTCCCTTGACTTTTTGTGTACAATATCATACTGAAACTGGGCACTATTTTTCATGAATTGTTTCAATGACATGCTGATTATTATTATATATATAGTCATATAAGAATATATGTCATCGTTGTTTTGATGCAGTAAGCAGATTCATTAGTTTGACAGTGCGGTTACTGTCTTGATAATTGGCAGCGATTTTGAAAGTTAAATTTGTGGACAGACCTGTGCTTCTTCAATTGGTTTGATTGCCTTACACAGACTTTTTAAAATGGCATTTAGGTCATCATGTTTTTTAAAACATATAGCTCAGTCAATCATGAACAAAAACTGGAAACCGAAAAAAGATGTCAAAGAATCATTCAGACTCACAAATGAACCATTGACAATTTGAAGAAAAAAAACAAAAAAACAACAGCAATCAACCAACAGTCCATTCATCCAGTTGATTCAACCTTCTTATCAACCAACCAACCAACCAACCAACCAATGAGCTAATCAGCCAACCAATCAACCAGCCATCCAACCAGTCAACTGACCAACCAAGTAATCAACCAACCAATCAGCCAATCAACCAACCAACAAGTGACCAAGCAACTAACCACCAGCCCATGGACAAAACAACAACAACAAACAAACATATCTTGAAGTGTATTTTGAAACTCTTTCAGTCTTCAGTTAATGCTGAACTTGTTCTCTGCAGCAAAATCTCTTTTAATTTTCACTTGCTTTTGTTGCTAAATATTTCAGTTGGGTTATGATCAGTTTGCCAGCACAAGTGGATGTTACTCATTTTGATTTGATCTTTGCTGACTTTAAGGGAAAACTGAATCTGGTGTTTGAGTCAATTGGATCTGTTTCAAATTATCGCTGTTTCATGTCCTATGTTAATTGCTACTGTGAGAAAGGCATGTCATGCACAATGTAGATTAAGTGTTCTACATGTAGTTGTTGACAGTTGTTCAAAACTCAGTTTATCATAGTTGATAGTTTTCAGTCATCCATGTTGTCTTTTTTCTTTTGGTTTTGCTGTGAGTGTAAGGATTTTCTTTGCTGAAGAGCTTGCTCTTATGAGTACTGTAGTTTATTCCCACTGAAAAAAAGCTTTGAATGTGGTCTTGTGATGAGTCTTTTGACACCTTTTCAATTCGCTGTCATTGTAGGTATAGCATTTTGATTGATCTCATAAACAGCATTATTAAGTTCAGTGATGAGTTTTATTGTGAGTTAGCTGTTATCCTTTTGATCATTCGTTCTTAATGTCTGCTGTTATTTTACAACAGTGTACATGTCTTCTGTGTTGCTCATGAATATTGTTCCAGTATGCTCAGATCCAGTTTTTCATGGCGTGCTTTTCTTCATCCAGTTTAGTCAAAATCCATCCCAGTTTTGTTCACAGCAGGAGGACTGGTGTTTTTATGTGCTTTGTTTCTTCTTTGAAATTCTACACAAATGTGACTTGCAGTTGACAGTTTGTTTTGTACACATATGTGTCCATGGAGTGATGTGTGTTTTTGGAAGAAGAAAAGAATGGATTGCAGTATGATGGCACAAGTAGAGATTTAGAAAGAGTTGGGTTAAATTTGTTGATGGGAGACCCAACAGCGAAGAAAGACATATTCAAGGACAGCATATGTCCTGCAGCCAGTCAGAATGAGACGTCTGTCGATTTCGCACCATATGGGGTTTTTGGTATCATGTGAAAACTTATTTCATATCCATTCAGGTAGTGAAAAAGTTTTGAGCCAGCTTTATTCTAGCCACAGTTTAAAGAGACAAGGAGGGGTTCCCAACAATGACCGAAATTCATAGAAAATCGAGTTTAAATGAATAGTGGAACGCATAAATCTACATACCTACCTCTCAAAAACCCAATATTAATGAAGAAATATTTGTAAATCTAGGATGAGATGGATGCTGTCTTGATCAGAAATGAATGCACTTTCGATTTCCATATTAAAAAAAAAAAAAATTCAATTTCATCACATTCAAAGCCCAATTTCTCCATTCTAACCCAGCGACTTACATCTCATTTCAACTGGCCATGTAACATATAATCTACCAGACTGTTAGGTGTTGTCTTTGCAAACTGCACCCAAGTCCAATTTAATATGTGTTTGGCAGTGATTGGCAAACAGAGACATTGAAGATTAAAATGCTGTGGGATTGTTTGTACAGAAGATTTTTGTATGTGATGACAGCAATGTCCATGTTCTGTGCTCATCCATGACTTAAGAAACAAGATGTTATATCTCAGTTCTGCTCTACATATTCTGTTTTCTAGTTTTTCTTATAGTTTATAACTTTAGTGTATGTCAATCCCTTATTTTCACTTCCTTGAAATGTGTCAGCATATGTGTATAAGTACATTGTTTTGTCCAGCTCTCTCTTATTTTTGATATTATTGGTACTAAATGTATATAGTTACACAAATCTGGATCAATTCCTAGCAAAATCCAGTGGTTACTTAACACTGGTTACAAACATCAATATTAGGCCTGATTATTTTCTAGCCAAGGCTAGTCAAACAAAACTTGGAGCGAGTTCCATGCAAGCAAGCCTTAATACTGTTTAAATCTCTCTCTTCTATTGGATCAGAAAATTCTGTGAAACTGCCTTATGGTTTCCTCTGTTATGTGAGTAACGCTACATATTCAAAACTGCTTTACTATGTTCTCTATTTCGTCAGCAATACCCTGAAATTGCTTGACTGTCTTATCTATAGGTCTAGTGAAAAGACCTGGTATGAAACAGTTTTACTGAGGATTGTCTCCTCTATTATATATCAGTAATACAACGAAACCAGTGCTATCTCCTGTTAAAGTGTTATATCACTAACACAGTGGAACCACTTGGCTATCTCCTCAGTAATACTATGAAGCTGTATGACTCCTCAGGTATAGGTAATACAGTAAAACTGCTTTTCTCTTTACATTTATGCATGAGTTCAGATGTTCTCATCTGCCAATCTTGTGCTCAGTTATAGGGAAAGTTTTGATCACCTATCATCACTGGTGGCTGTTTAGTCATGACAAAGTCAAAACTTCTTTTGAACCAGTCAGTCTTATTTACCTTGTGTCTTTTCCCTGGATCTTGTTATATTACGGACACAACTTTTCAGATTAATTTTGCATATGAAGACTTTCAAGTGGACAGAATTGAGAGATTTTTTTAAAGCAAGGAGTACAGGGATTTTGGCAACAGCTAGATTGATGAATAGTTGGAGGATGAATTGCATTTCCAGTGTTTGATACTGACTATGGAATAACATGCTATTATTCAAATCTCCAATAGTTGACTTGTGCCTCATACAAAGATTAGTTTTTAGTGGCCTGTTTTTATTGTATTACCCATGAATTATTTTTCTTTCACATTGTTTTATCACATCAGTTGATATAATTATTCTTCTTGATTTTTTAATATGGTCAGAGGCCATCAATTCAGCCGAAGCGTTGCAAGCCCAAAGAGTGTGGGCATCGGTGCTTCATCTAGGGATTGAAAAGTCTATCCTTTGGACATCTGATTTCAAATTTTATCATGAAAAACCTTGAGAGGTTTGAAAACTGTTGACTCTGTTTTATTTTCCTTCACAGACTCCACATGGTCAGCTGGAATTTAATATCCAGGCTGCTCCTTTACTCGATCAGGTACACTGGTTTAGGCCACAGTTGGTTATACACATAAAAAAAGCAAGGAGATCAATATTGAGGCCTGCACAATGTTCTGTTTACCATAGCCAAGAGCTTTGGATCAGTTTTGATAGGGATTAAGTTTTTCCAGATTTTTCCACACTGTTCATACTTTTCGTATATAATTTTCACCACATGGATTCTTTTCCTTAGTTTAATATCTGTTTGATATTGTGAATAACTTTGACCTTTTGTTTTGTTGGGTTTTTCCTTTATTTCACACCCTTACCCCTTTTATTTCGAGTTATTTTGCAATCATATGGAGCATATTCAGTTTTGTGTAAATAACTACATTGCTTCTTTTCATTATAGCACCATCTGCTTGTTATAATTTTTTAATTATTGCGCATGATTTCAAAATTGAAGTGTCCTAATATTCAGATTGTGTTTAGGACTGAAATTTCCTTTTGTGTTTCATCATCTTTTTGAAAAACTGTCTGCTTGTTTCATTTGTTACTGCTGGCATTTGCAGCTATCGTGGCATCAAAATCTTGACAGAGAAATGCATGCTAGAGTCAAGACCTTTTAAACTCACAGAATTTTACTCACTCTTGAAATGAATCTCCTCATCTGCATTATCTGAAGTGTACGAAAAAAAAAAGTCATGCACTTCTTTCCATATTTTTACTGCATGTTTATCTTCAGTGGGGAGATACATATATTACCAAGTTAATCTTCGTCCTTTTACTTCCCATTCTTAGCATAGATAGAAAAACAACATATCAATAGTGAAAGAAAAGCAAGTATCATGATCTTTCTACTGCAATATCTCACAGTTCTTTTCTGTTCTGTGTTTGACAAGAGGTGCCTAAAGTAAGGTAACATATTACTTTCGAAGTAGGAAAAGAAGTAGAAAAAAACAAAACAAAACAAAAAAACATGCACACAGACAGACAGACAGACACAGCACCAAATAAGGGAAGGTAATATGTAAAAAGCGCAATGATTTCAAATCTTAATAGCTGGAAGTTGAATATAATACTTGGTTACTATACAGTGTGTAAATTTTAAAGTGAATACATAAAGTAAGCATGGAGTAAATTAGCTAAAATATGCTTAGAATGATTGAAGTAGTTTTCGTTCCAGTAATTCAGTTAGTATATGTTGTAACAGTTCATGAAAAGCATATCTTCTGACATCGGTTCTGAGGCTCAGGGCGGATATCAGATGTGTCATGGGTTATCTTTTAAAGGAGGCAGAGCTCAGAGATCTTTCATTATTTTTTCTCTAACATGTGTGAAATTCAGTTCTTCAGAAAATCAGGGTTTTTTGTTAGTTTTTTTTTTTTAAAATATTTTTTTATTTTTGGTATGTGTTGCTTTTTAAAATAATTTTATACATGGCAAAAAAGATAAACAGTTTCAGTGTTTATTGTTTTATAAGATAGAGCAAAAGAAGCACATTCATTTCATAAACTCTGATGCTTAAAAAAATGAAGTCTGGGAGCGCTGAGCGCTGTTTGAGGAAATTGTGAGTTCCATGCAAAAACACCCTTTGAAGATTAAGATGTCAGATTTCAAAGCAAAACTGTTTATAATTTTGTTTTTGTAAACATCACTTATTTGTCTGAAGGAAGAGCTGCTTTGCAGTCGGTTGAATTTGTGATTTCCATACAAAGCTTCTGGTGCAGATGGTCGGAAGGTATGTCATAGGGTGTAAATGAATGGATGCTATTCCTTCCTTCATTTGCATCTTTAGTGAAATGTGTTTAGTTTGTATATGACCTATTGCCAGATAAGGACTATTGAAATCTATCATGAAAATTTTCACCGGGTGGTGTCACATTCAACA